>PVJL010009283.1:0-58745 GCA_004026885.1 Lyroderma lyra
GCCCAGCCCCCACCACTTACCCCCACCCCCACCATTTACCCCAGACCCCGGGGGCCAGGGCAGGAGCTTGTGACGGGAGAAAGGAGAAGGGCAGTAGACTAACTCCAAAGTCTGGGGTCCACTCTTTCCAGAGGGCAACCTACCTGAGGTCCCACCACCCCTGGAGGGCCGGGGGGGCCGGTCTTTCCTTGGAAACCCTGATAGAGAGAGAAAGGAGAGGGCAGTCAGAGCACACAGTCAGGCAAGGACACTGGGACGAGCCCAGGCTCCCAGAGGAAGGGCAAGGCCATCACCAAGTCCTTCGCCGTGGCCCGAGCAGCGAGCCCCAGGACGCTCTGCACTGCGCCCAGAGAGCCTCCCTGCAGGAGTTTGGGGTGTGAGGGTCCCGGGGCATCGCTTACCACTTCTCCTCTCTGGCCCGGGTGTCCTGGCAGCCCGTCTTTTCCAGGGGGGCCCTAGAAGGAGTCCAGATGTCACGTGCGATCCGGGCAGGGAAGGGAATGGGGAAGAAGGACTCGGAGAACCAAGGTAGACCAGAGGTCAGCTTACCGGAGGTCCTTTGGGGCCAGGAAATCCATTGGGGCCCTGAGGCCCAGGAAGACCCTAGAGGCAGAGCTGGGTTGAGTCAGGAGAATGGGGTGGGCAGCGAACACCGCGCCCCCAGTGGGGTGAGAGGGAGCTGCCCCACCCAGGCTCCCGGGGAGCAGTGGGGAGGGCTGGGGGCCAGGAGACTGCAGCCACACTCACCCTTTCTCCAGGGGGCCCATGGGGGCCATCACCACCTGACGTTCCCTGCGGGGGAAACAGAGTCAGAGGAGCCGCTTTCTAGCTTTCCCTGAGGTCAGAGGAATTGCAGGGTCGCTGGGCTAAGGGGCACACAGCCGGTGGGGCCCTGCCAAGGCCACTGACCTTAGCTCCAGACTTCCCAGTGGCACCGCGGGGACCCCGCTGACCCCGTGGACCCTACGAGAGGAGAGAGGAGGAGTCAGGGAAACCCCACACAACCCACTGGATCTCGAGCCACAGGCCCCTCTCAGCACCGCACTCACCGTGGGGCCCCGCTCTCCCCGAGGCCCGGACTTCCCAGACAGGCCCTGGTGGGGACGAAGCAGACACACGTGACCCCGGGCACGGCCGCCGCCCTTCCCGCCGCACCCCCTCTCTTCCCCCAGCTTACCCGGGCTCCCTTCTCTCCACTGGCTCCAGGAAAGCCAGGAAATCCCAGGGACCCCTGGTGAAGATGGACGAGGAAAACTTGAGACGTCAAGAAAGGGGGTGGCCCAGCAAGGGCCAAACGGGGTAGGAGAGGGGATGGCGGCAGCAGTGGGGGACCTGGGCTCTGCCAATAACCAGGTGGCCTTCGACAACCCCTTGTCAGGGCCTCGGCTCCCTCCTCTGGGGAGCGGGGCAGGCTAAATTCTCTTGGGGGCCCCCACTGCTCTGGCAGCCTGTGCTTCCGGAAGTCAGGCTTCGGGGAGGGGAAAGGGAGGAGGGGGTACGATGGAGGCATCACATCACCTTGGGGCCCTGGCGTCCAGGATAGCCAGGCAGACCAGGAACTCCCAGCTTGCCCTGCGGAGGGAGGGGAGCAGTTAGGAGAGGAGCGAGGGGAGCCACAGATACCACTCCATGTCTGGAGACCCCAACCCTCAGAGCCCCCACCCAGCAGCACCCCCCACCTAACCTTCAGCCCGACCCCTCACAGGCTGCCTGGCTTTTGCAAGCTCTCCTCCTTGAGAGGGGCGTCTCCCCAGCTCCCGGGCTGGGGTGCGGCCTCCCCGGGGGCTGCAGACAGAAGTCTACAGCTCCGTCAAGGCCCCGTGGGCTGTGAGCTGGTCCTGGCCTGGCCGCCAACCTCAGCACCATCTTCCCAGCGCACAGGGCCAGTCCCCTCGAAGCCTGCACACAGCTTGGGACCACAGCTGCCCTCTGCCCCTGCCCTGCACCGCTCCCCACACGCACCCCTGCTACTGATGCCTCCGGCAAAGAGCATCTTGCAGAGGCAGCTGTGGAGCAGAGGTTGGGGGTAGTGATCCTGCAACCTGCCCACCTGGGCTCAGACCCTGACTGTCCCTCACTGGCTGTGTGACTAACAAGCATCTCAATGTCCCTGTGCCTCTATGGAGCAGTGCCACCCTGCGGGACCACTATGGCAAAATGGCACAGCGCTGGCACACGGGAAGCACTCGGTGAGAATTAGCTGTGAAGATCTCAGAGCTCACCAGCTCTTCAGTCTCTCCCTTCTCGGAAGTCCCACTGCTCTGAGGCTGGACACATGTCCACTCTGCCTGACCCCGCAGTGACCCCATGATACCCTCCATGCCTTTTCCCCAGCCATCGATTGTAAACTCTCCGCGACAGGGACTTTTCTTTGCCGTCTTATCCATTGTCCCTCCACCCATCAGTGTCCAGGAGACGCCGTATACAGAGGAGCATAATTAATGCACGGCCATCTTCAACTGAGCCGCTGACTCCAGCTGTTGGCACCCCAATGCCTACCCTGATCCCAGTGCCCAGGCTCTCACCCCTCCACGTCCCTGTCACCTTCTCACCCATGAGCCCAGTGGGCCCAGGGTCTCCAGTGGGTCCAGTGCGTCCTTTCGGGCCCTCGGGACCATCCTCTCCCCTGGAACCAGGGACTCCAACCTCGCCCTGAGCGAGACAGTTGGAAGGATGAGTGTTGGGGACTGGGGGAACTGAGCCCCCCCAGACCCTGGTGAGGCTGATGCGGCTGGCAGGGATCCCAGAAGCTATTGCAGGACAGGGGCGGGGCCAGTGTTGTATTAGAGGGGCGCAGACCACGGAGCTGTCATCCTTCTTGGCCCTAAAAAGTATACAGCCCTGGAGATGGGGACTCGGGCGTATCGAGGGGATACACTGGTAACTGAGGGCCCCAAAGTGGAGGATCATTAGAGCTTAAAGTTGGGGGGGCCAGTGGGGGGGCTTCTACTCACCCTGTCACCTTTCACTCCCATGTCACCTTTGAAGCCAGGAAAGCCATCATCGCCCTGAGCAGGATGGGGGTGAGAGGACACCACAGGTGACAGAGAGCCAGGATGTGGCAGGACACGGGCGGAGGGTGGGCTTCGGGAGCTGAAGGGCAGGCGGGAGGGCAGGAAGTGGGGAAGGGGGCAACGGAGGGCTTGGTGGGGGCAGGACGGGGGTGTTGGGAAGTTGGGGGCACACTGCTCACCTTTTCACCCTTGTGACCCTTTAGGCCTCGAATTCCATCCACACCCTAGGATTGGGGACAGGGACGGACATCAGGGATGGGGGCTGGGCTGGAAGGGCCAAGCGCCGGAGACCCCCGCTGGCCCCCCAGCCACACATCTTTATGTCCCAGGCTGCTGGTCTGTTACCTTGACACCTCGAGGTCCTGGGTATCCTAGAGGACCCTGAGGTCCAGATGGACCCTGGAAGAGGAAAGGGGGGTATCTATAAAGAGGTCACAGGTGTCACAGTGGGGCCCGCAGGGGCTGGGCGAAGGGAAGTGACAACATCGGAGAACGCGGTCACAGCCATATGGATGTTGAGACAAGGAAATCCCAAGAAATTTGGGGCCCCAGAGTCTGGGTGGGAACCCCTGCAGCGGGTGAAAGGAGGTACGGAAGATCTCACCTGGTTTCCTTTGGTTCCAGGGGGACCCTCCTTCCCGGGGTGACCCTGGGGGTAAGGGAAGAATGTGACCACTGGCCCTGTCACCTTGCCTGCACCCCTTCATGCACTTCTTCAACCCAAATTCCGCTGTGACCTAAGGAAGCCGACTGACCACGGGCAGGCACCATCAGTGACCTCTCAGTGCAAGGGACACACAGCATGGATAGCCACTGAAGGTGCTTGGGGGTCGTTCAGAGGGGTAGAGGATCAAGGGGTATTTGAAATAAGAAGTGGGGACACACTCACCGGGGGTCCATCTGAGCCAGGCATGCCAGGGAGCCCTGGTTTCCCTCGAGGACCCTGCGAGAAGATGAGGAGTTCAGGGTCACCAGAGGAGTCAGGTCTGAACATGACTAAAGTCCCTGCCAGACATTTACGTACTGTCCCCCTCCCCGACACACCCTCAGCACATCCCCTGTCTCCCAGATCACTTAGTCACTTACCTTCTCTCCATGAGGGCCAATGGCACCCTGAGGCCCGGGGAGACCCTACACACAGGGAGAGAGAAATCGCAGGGCTGGGCACGCTCTCCACCAGCATCCCCCATTCAGCATGAGCAGCAAAGACTTGAGACCCTTAATTTCCTGTCCCCATTCAGGGTCTGACACACTGTGCAAACCCAGGGGGAGTCGCTGAAGTTAAGGAGGGGATGAGCAGGACAACTCACCTGTGTCCCAGGGGTGCCCTGTTGTCCAGGAGGCCCTGGCTCTCCCTGGGGTCCCTAGAAACAGGCAACCAGGCAAAGGGTCAGAAGGACATGGTGACAGGCAAACTTAGGGTGCAGAGCTGAGTCCCAGCAGACACAGCCAAGAGGACAAGAACCAGGGGGTCAAAATGGTGGCAGAGGGGACAGGGCCTCGGCAGGGAACTCGGGGGTTAAGGGTTGGGTGGAGTCTACATGCCATTACTCACCAAGCTCCCTTTGGGACCATGGGGACCATCCATGCCTCTGACACCCTGCAACATGAGAGGGGCGTGAGCAGGCTGAAGGGCAGGCCTGGGCCCTGAAGGGACCTGTGGTTTCTGAGGCCTGGCCACTCCGGAGGGTGGGACGAGGCAGAGGCATATCGGTCAGACCTCTAGTTCATCCCACACCTAAGCAAGCACAGCTGGCCCAGATCTGCAGGCGTGGGTCTGTGGGTCTGTGGGTTTGTGGGTTTTTGTTTTGTTTTTCTTGAGGATTTTTTGTTTTTGGTTTTTGCCTTTGCTCAGAGCCTGTGGCGCCCTGCCCCATTTGGCCCTGCAAGGGTGCCTGGGGATGGAGGCTGAAGCAGGGCTGCGGGGTAGAGGGGGCGAGGACCAGGGAGGAGGAACTGAAGGGGAGGTAGGGGGCAGTTAAGAAGGTGGAGACTTAGAGAGGTCAGGGGGTAAGACCTGGGTCAGAAGTCAGGGACAGTTACTTACAGGGGGTCCAGGAATACCAGGTGGGCCTTTAGGGCCGAGGAGACCTCGAGGTCCCTGCATTCAGGTGAGGGAAAGATACAGCAAGGATAGGTGACAGAAAATGTGTCCCTTTCATGCCCACGTCCCACCTCTGGCATCCCCAGAGCCCTCCACCCCCTCGCAACCCCACAGCCTGACACTCACCGACTCGCCAGGCAGACCCCGAGGCCCAATCTCCCCGTCGTCTCCCTGGAGGAGGAGGACGTGGTGAAGTGACCTTGCTTTCCAGCCCTCCCCCATACCGAGCCCTGCCCTGGCCACAACACGTACCCGCTCTCCGTCCTCGCCAGGGGGCCCAGCAAGGCCCTGGGCACCACTATCACCCTGCAAAATGGGCAAAGAAGTAAGAGGGGCCTCAGAGCCCCCACCACAGGCAGACACCGACCCTCTTCAATTAACCAACCAATTTCACCCACTGAGCTGCTGCTGAGACCCTCAACCTTCTTCTCTTGCTTTGATAGCCCTATCCGCCCCCAACATACTCACCCTGTGCCCCTTCTCCCCAGGAAGCCCTGGGAGTCCATCAAAGCCTCGGTCACCCTAGGGGAAGGACGAGTAGCCGGCATGAGGTCCCAGTCCATTCCCCACCCCACCCCTTCCTGCTGTGTCCTGAGTGCGAAGGTGCTACTTTGTGAGGGAACTTGGGGAACTCAGACAACCCTGGGAAACAAACAAATGAGCTCAGATGGGGCTGGGGGCTAAGCATCAGAGAGGGACCCAGCCTGTCACCTTCACTCCAGGTTCTCCGGGCATCCCTCGGGCTCCATCAGCACCCGCTCGACCCTGCAGATGCAAGGGAAGTGTCAAAGCAGGCAGGGGACAGTCCCCCATGATCTGTACCCCATCTCCACCATCACCCACCCCACCCCCAGGCACTCACCCTTCGCCCAGCCTTGCCGGGAGGGCCTGCAAGGCCCTGAGGTCCTCTGGGGCCCTGGAAAGGGAGAGTTGGGGGCAGGGTTAATGGGCATAGACAGAGGAGGA
Source organism: Lyroderma lyra (assembly GCA_004026885.1). Taxonomy (NCBI): domain Eukaryota; kingdom Metazoa; phylum Chordata; class Mammalia; order Chiroptera; family Megadermatidae; genus Lyroderma; species Lyroderma lyra. The sequence continues at coordinate 6,085 of PVJL010009283.1, forward strand.
GGCACTGGGTGGGAATCAGATGGGTAGGCAGTGTCACCTGAGGTCCTAGGTCTCCAGATTCTCCTTTCAGGCCAGGACTCCCAGGTTGTCCCTGTGAAAGAGAGGTTGGCTGTATTGAAGGACATGTCCAAGAGTAACCTCAAAGCCCACCCCAGAAGAAGCAAAATAACGTTTGATCTGGTCCCTTTCCAGAACTATCCATACGCCCACATACAAATAAAGAACCCCCTACCCCAACACCCTACTCACTCACCAAGGGTCCAGGGCGGCCTGTGTAGCCCATGGGTCCAGGGGGTCCACGGAGTGCCAGCTAGGGGAGCAGGGGACACAGCAGAGCTGAGCTGAGGCAACTGGAGAACTCCCAACCCCAGTCCACCCTCCGGATTTGCCCTTCCACTCCTAATCCTTGTCCCACTGACCGATATTCACCCCAACCTCCCTCTCGGCTCCAAACCAAACCCAAACTTCCCCAGCCCTACATCACTCCCACCTACCCTTCCAACCCCTCCTAGAATCTTCCCCTTCACACCACACCCCTCCTTCCACCAAGATCCCGTCCAGCCCCCTACTCACTCGTGCCTGCTGCAGAATTGCCTGGGCTTGAGCCTCCTGGGCAGCCACCACAGGGCCCTTGTCACCCCCACCACTGCCAAACCGGAACTGAGGGGCAAGAAGAGAAGGTCCACGGTCTCTTCCAGGAAATCCACATGACCTTCCTAGCCAGTGTCATCCAGCATTTCTGCCCCATGTCCCAGGCTCTGGGACACCTCCCTGTGCTCTCCTCCAGTGTCTGCCACAGGAGGTTTTTAGATAATCACTTAGAAATTTTCAGAAATTCAACTCCTGTCCTCCCCTGCTCTCTTGCCTCCTCCTCACAAGACTTTGGTACTAGACCCCCTGAAATATAGGATGTTCTTCCCAGGCCTAGATGATCCAAGTTTGATTCTAGAAAATCCTTATTTGGTTCTAGGTCACCTAGTGAGGTCCTAGTCCCTCTACCCCAAAGATCAATTTCTTTGGGTTGATGGTCTTTAGAGACACCTTTGTTTTCCTGGACTTCTGATTCTCAGCGACAATTCCCCTACCCTTCCCATCAGGCCGTTCCAAAGCCAAGACAACTCACTGGGAGCATGAGGGATGTGCCAGGAGGGCCAGGGGCCCCATCCGATCCCGGGAGCCCTGCTCGGCCAGGGGGGCCCTGGAGTGGGGAGAGAATGAGAAGGAGAGGTGACAGGGAAATATTAGCATCCTAGTATATTTTAAAACCCTTCTCAACAAGATAAATGCAGACTTTTCTAGATCTTTCCTGAGCCCCACCCCCACCCCCACCCCATGGAGAAAAATGAAGATAAGACATCAGACTACTATCCTCCTCCCCAACCAGTCTGCCCTCCTATCTGAGTTCTGGGGCGCACATCAGCCCCTGTGTTCATCGATCAGCCAGTTACCAAGAAATTACTGAGCATGTTGTCCCACTGGATACTCGTGGCTCCTCTGCAGCCCTCCCCTGACCCCATTCACAGGACACTCCCTTACCCTCTCTCCAGGGTCTCCAACTGGACCTGGGTTGCCCTGAATGCCAGGGGGACCCGTCAACCCCTGAGGAACAAAAGAGGAGGGCGTCAGGTGTGGGCACTCAGAGAGAAGAGGAGTATGTGGTTGAGGAGTGTTCTTTATAGAAGAGATCTGGGGATCTGGGAGCTTTGATTGGAAGGACACTCTGGGGCTCTGAGAAGGAAGCCTGGGCACATGTGAGGAAGGGACAGGTGCATGTGTAGGAAGGGTATCTGAGAAAAGAATGGAGGCTTATGGATCACAGCTAGACTCACCGCAGGACCTTCTGGGCCAGGTGGCCCCTCCACTAGCATACCCTGAGGAGTCAAATGTTAAAAGTCAGAGGCTGCAAGCCTAGCACTCCTGCCTCCTCCCCTTCTTCCCACTGCCCTCAGCTCAGTGACCAGAGTGACTTACAGGTTCCAGCACCGCAGGCTCCCCCTTCTCTCCCTTCAGCCCCCGGGGTCCACGGGCAGCCTGAGGGAGACACACATGTAACCCCCAGTGGGGCCTGTGAGCAGCCAGGACACTAGGACTGCCCCCATCCTAGCTCCCACTTTCATTCTCAAGTCCTCTGGAGACCTCCCTAACTTCACCCCCAAATCACCCACCCCTCCCCCAAGATTCTCTTCACAGATCCCCCAGGCTTGCCAAGGAGACCTCAGGGCTTCCCCCTACCCCGAATTCCCAGCCCTACCCCCTCACCCCTTTGAGAGCCTCTTTCAGGAAGGTCCCCATACTCTTCCTGGGATTCCAAACCCCCTGGCCTTCCCAAAGCCTCTTCTGGAGGACCCCATCCTATCCCCCAATCTTCCTCCAACCCCAGGAATCCTTAGAATCTTAAGAAAGCATCAACTTCATCACCCTTACTCCAACCCACTAAATAAGAATCTCTCCAAAATTGAGGACATGTGTTTATTGAGGTTTGTGGGAAGAGCATGGATCCATATGAGAATCTAATATAATCTATGGAGTCTTCAGAAAAGAAAAAATGTACGCCTTTATGCACAGAATTTTTCTTAGAATTTCAAGAGGTTCACAAGATAAAATAAAATAAAATAAAAAAACAAAACCCAGAGGTTAAACATCCATACTCTAAGTAGATTTTTAGGGCATTCCCCACTAATGTCCTCAGACCCCATAACCGGTTTTGGAAAAGCACAGCCCTAGGGCTTAGTTACTCAAACCTCAGAGCTGATCCCCTCAAGTCCCCACCATTCTTCTCTCAGCAAGGATGCCACACTCTTTCTCGGGCCCCCATTTTTACTCCAAGGCCACCAGTTGCATCTTTTCCATACTTCCACTCAGACGCCCACACCCAACTCTCGGGCCAGAACTCAGGTAAGGACAGGGAGAATAGAAGGCATTCACCACCCCCAACTCTTCCAACAAAGATCTTCTGAATGCACCCCTCCACCTTCATCCAGTGATGATCAATTCCCAAACTCTCCCATATCGCAGATCAACCCCAAGTTTCCAGAAAGCAGCTTAAAAGAAAGGCAGCAGAGGGTCAAGGGTGGCAATATTAGAGAATGGAGATATGAGATGAAGCAGCAAAATACAGGAGGCAGCTCTAATTGCAAGGCAGGCAACAGATGAAGTGGGATAGACAGGAAATACCCCAACTGACAGGGAGTGGTTCAAGACATGGGAATCAATTAATGGAGACAGAACAAAGGAACAAACACTTGGAAGTGAGAATGATACCAGGGCCAAGAAAAATTAAACATGGCCAAGATGGCTAGAAAATAAACCAGACAAACAGGAAGTGGTTGGACAGACAGGAAGCAGCCAAGAAAAGAGAATCAAGGAAGTGGACCTTCAGCAACAACATGACGACCATGACCAAGAGAAAGAAGAAATTCACAAAACAGACAGAAGATGACTCCTGGAAAGGGGATTATGACAATGAAAGGCAATTCTTCCAGAACACACAAACATCAAGGCTAGTACACACAGGAAGTGACCATGATAAGTATCTAGGCCCAGAATGGCAACTTCATGCTTTGGATGACCTGAGACACACAGGAAGTAGCTTATTATCAAAGGAAATCATCACAGCATGAGAAACTAGAGTCAAAATACAAATAATGAGTACCTTTCAGTCCAATCTGGCACCATCACCAAGCTGGATGCCATGGATGGAGAAGACAGGAAAGGACAGACAGGAAGTGGCCCTTGGTTAGAAAGTGTGACATGGGAAGCTTGATCACTTGGCAGCAACATAGATAAGAAATTGTTTTGATCAAGAAGAAATGATGGAGACAGACTGAAAATGGACACAAGAAAGGGGCTTATTGACCAAAAGCTTCATGAAATCCAGCTTGACTAAGACAGGAAGTGGCCAAAAGGTTAATAAAAAAAAAAACAAACCCCATCGCCCTGGGCGGAAGCACCCATAAGGAGTCACAGGGTGAGACATAGCAAGGGAAGGCTGGAAGTAGTATTTTCAAGCAACATACACAACTTACGGACAGAAAATGGCAAACCACCGACAGGAAGTAGCTCACATCCAGCAGACAATAATCAGAAACAACAGGAGGCAACTCTCATAGCTCCCACTGGAGGTCAAGAATGGAAGAGGAGCTCCTTTCACTTACGGCTCCTGAGTGGGCAGTCTCCGCAGAGAGGACAGGGCCAAGCTCCGACTCCTCACGGTAATCGTCCCCATAGCCATAGGTGTAATCGTAGGGCCCTGCTGGGGGGTCTGTGCCACCCCCCCCATATTCCTCTGCCAGGAACCTGTCGGCTGTGGAGGGGACCTGGAGATCTGTCTGCTCCTTCCCGGGGATGGGGAGGGAGAGGGGTAGACGGGGGCATTAGGGCTGAGAGGAGTTTTTCCCTCGACCCCAGGGTGTGACAACTGCTAGCCCAAAGGATTCTGAAGGTTAACTGTGACTCAAGTTTTTCTCCCAAGAACACCAAGGGGAGCAATTGTACAGAAAGGTGATGGCCATCAAAGACCGTGGCACAGGAGGGATATCCAGGAAATGGGCTTGGTGGGAAGAAACGGTGGAGAGCAAGAAGGGTGGCCGGAGGGCTTGACACAGAGCGGACAGCCCATGGACATAGGATAGACAAAGGAGTCCAGGGAATGAATGACCAAAGAAATGGATGGAGAGACAGGGAGAAAAGAAAAAGTGATAGCACTAGACAGAAAATGGCTCCTAGGAACAGAAATATAACACAGGAAGTAAAACCATTTGACATCAACGTGGAGAAGAGGTTACTCAAGAATCAAAGAACAATGGGAGGAGACATGGACATTGAAGGCAAATGGCTGTACTGAGAGGGACGAGCAGACCCATTGGTCTGGAATGACCAGAAGACAGAAGGCCGTAAGTGGGTATGACAAAGAGCCCTCCGGCCAGAGGAGAGGCTGACTCATCAAGATGACGTGGGGCCTGCGGGGTGGGTCACAGACACCCACTTGCCCGCAGCTGGGGTGAGGGTGGGGGATGGAGTTACCTCCTCAGGGGGTGGCAAGGGGCTTGACTCCGGGATTTCTTCCTCTTCACCTGGGGTGGGGTACTAACCCCAAGCGGGAGGGAAGAAGAGGAGCACGGGATGGGAAGGAAGGAGAGAGGTTAGCAAGAAGGGCGGCAAAGCAGCACCTTGTCCCCCTCCCGCAGGGCAATGTCTGTGCTGGGGGGTGCAGGAAATCTCAGATCTTGCAGCCCCTTTGGAGGGGGAACAGTTTGGGGAGAGTGAGTCTCCCAGGTCATAGAGATTTGAGAGCAGAGATCTGGATCCCCCGGCTCTACCTGCCGGTAACCGCTGCCTCTGGTCCTGGGGGGGCCCCGGGCAGTGGGGGGAGCTGCCTGCCGAGCTGGGCGTCGGGAGGGAGGAGGCTGGCCCCGTGTCGGGCCAGAACCTCCCATTCGAGAGGGTCTCCGGCCTGGTGAGGGGGACGCCTGCCGGGCTGCTGACCTCTTGGCAGGTGGGGTAGGTTTTCGGGGTGGGGTCCGATGCCCCTTGGGGGAAGGGGGAGCCCTGTGGCTGGGGCTCCGAGGCCGCTGCAGCAGAGAGACATGGGAGGAGGCAGTGAGGAAACTGCCATAATCTAAATAGATGTCTCTCCCCGCAATTGGTGTCATATGAGATGTTTGCACAAGGTGGTGGGAGGAACAGGAGAAAGGAAGGGGTCCCTCAAGTTTACCTGGTAATCAGGGGTCGTCCCCGCAGTCATCACATCGTAATAGGGGGGCTCGTAGTCATAGTAGAGAGACTCAGTGGGCTGGGGTTAGGGAAGGGGCAGTGGGAAGAGGGAGAAAGGGGTGGAAGCGAGGTGGGGGGAAGGGTGGAGTGATGGAGGTGAGGAGATGGTGTGGCAGTGGCAAACAGGGTAGATAGGAGTTGGGAAAAGGAGTTGAGGATGAAAGGAGAGGTTGAGGGACAAGAGAGAGATGAGGAGAGGTAGGAAAGGGGGGATGGGTCCCACATGTGGGATAGAAGCAGACACAATTAAGAGATTGACTCTCCAATCTTCAGACCACTAACCCTAGGTCATATCTGACATCCTAACCTTCCGAACTCCACCCAATCCAGAGTCTCCCTTCCCTTCTCCCCACCACAGCCCTTATCCTGCACCCCCATGCAAAGGGGGCCAGAGAGGCCCCTGCCCGCACACTTCCACAGACCCACCACTCTTTTGGGATTCCCTCGATCTCTTACTCCTTCCCCATTTCTCTTCCTGGGTCTTACCATTTTAACTTTTTTCTGCTTATTTCTCTCTCTCCTCTACTCTGGTTTCTCATCCTCTATCCACAAGTCTCAACCCCCTCCCCCAATCTCTTTTTTTTGTGGGGGTGAGGGCTAGTTCCCTGGCTGGGAATTGAAACCAGGCCATGGCGTTGAGAGCACCGAAGCCTTAGCCACTGCACCACCAGGGAACCGCCCCCTCCAATCTCTTAATTAAAGGAAGGGGTGGGAAACCCAAGGACACAGTTCCAGAAAGACTGTCAGAGGAGGAGACAAAGGAGGGGACACAGTCCCAGCCATGAATTCTTCATAATGACTCTTTTTATTTTTAAATGAAAATAAAAAGGTTGATGGATGAGGACTGGGGGTGGGGATGATGGGAATAGGGAGGTGATGGGAATAAGGGAGTGGTACTAGAGAGGAGAGAACGAGAGCCCAAAATAGGATGGGGAGCTCTGGACATTGGAGGACTTCACCTGGGGAAGTTTCTGGGTATCTTCCCTCCCTGGGTGTGCTTCAGTTTAGGGTTCACCCAGCTCCCTCACCTGTCGCTGGGGTTCCTGGTTTTGGGGCCTATGAAGTCTTGATGGCTGCTGCTTTGGAGATCTCTGGGCTCTGTGAAACTGTTGCTTCTGAGGTCTCTCCTTCCAGTCCCCCTCACACTTCCGCTCCTTCTGTTCACAGGATCCATAGGCAGCTTGCACCCCCGGAACAATGACAAGCTCCTGGATATCACCCTACAAAGACATGAGGAAGGAACAGGAATGGAGGGAGGCAAAGAAGGCTTCAGAGAGAGACAAAGGGTACAGTCTGAGACAAAGGTAGGAGATCAATCCCAGGTAAAACTACACCTATAATGGGAGACGGTCATTATCAGCCCTCCCTTGTGCACAGCCCTTTTCAGTTTTCAAAGGACCTTCTCGAGATCCAAGATGGCGGCCAGTAGGAGGCTGATGAAGGAGCTTGAAGAAATCCGCAAATGTGGAATGAAAAACTTCCGTAACATCCAGGTTGATGAAGCTAATTTATTGACTTGGCAAGGGCTTATTGTTCCTGACAACCCCCCATACGATAAGGGGGCCTTCAGAATCGAAATCAACTTTCCGGCGGAATACCCCTTCAAACCACCGAAGATCACATTTAAAACAAAGATCTATCACCCCAATATCGATGAAAAGGGGCAGGTCTGTCTGCCAGTAATTAGTGCTGAAAACTGGAAGCCAGCAACCAAAACCGACCAAGTAATCCAGTCCCTCATAGCACTGGTGAACGACCCCCAGCCCGAGCACCCGCTTCAGGCTGACCTAGTTGAAGAATACTCTAAGGACCGTAAAAAATTCTGTAAGAACGCTGAAGAGTTTACAAAGAAATATGGGGAAAAGCGACCTGTGGACTAAAATCTCCCATGATTGTTTCCAGCAAGTGTGAGCAGAGACCCAGAGCAGTGCAAACACCCGCAAAGCAGGACTCTGTGGAAAATTGACATGTGCCACCGCCTGGCGTTTGCTTGTGGCAGTTACTAACTTTCTACAGTTTTCTTAATCAGAAGTGGTATAGGTAACCTATAAAAGGATTAAACATTTAAGATGTTCTAGTTCTGCTTTCTTTGTTTTAAAAATCACTGCTTCAATCTAAAAAAAAAAAGGACCTTCTCATCCATAATCCCATTAGACCTTCCCAACAACTGGAAAATTCAGTAGCACAAGGACCTGTAGGCCCACTTTTCAGATACTTTCCATTCAGAAAAGCTCAACAAGATGATGACTGGCCCAAGGTTAGTTAGCAGTGGTAGAATCAGAACTACAATTCAAACCATCCAATTTCAAGGTCAACTCTTTCCTACCACCTGCCCTGTGTAAGGCTTGATTGAGCCTTTTCACAGGGGCTTCTGGAGACAGTGGCCCAGCCTTCGTTGCTTAGACCTTCCACTGGCAATGATCATGAGAATTCTCAGGAAATGAGGGGAGGGGAAGCCGCTTCAAAATTCCAATGGCTTTTATCTATGCTCATATGTGGTGCTTAACACACTCTGCCATGTATTGCAGTTTGGGGTACTGTCTCATCCCAAGAGCAGAATGGGGAGCTCCTTGGGATCATAGAGACCTTATATTTAATACTTGCATTGGGGAAGCAAGCATTCAGAAAATGTTAACTGGCTAGCTGGATGGATGGATGGGTGATTGGATGGATGGATGGATGGATGGATGGAAAGATGGGTGTGTGAACAGGGACTCAAATACATGACTGAAAGGGAGCATTGATGGATGGTGAATGAATGTATGTATGAGTAGGTTGGTGGGTAGGTAAATAGACAGGTAGATGGAAACAGATTGGCAGGTAGGTAGGTGGATAGAAGTGAATATGTGAATGAATGGTTGGGTGGAGAGTGGGTAGGTGAGGAGATGGGGGTGTGAATGGATGCATGCATCCTTATATGATGGGGGTGGTGGGTGGATGGCTGAGTGAACAGATAGACAGATGGGTTAAAGAGGATGGATGGATGAAAAGACAGATTGACAGATAGGTGGTTTGTAGGAGGGAGTGGCTGAGCAGGGGAAAGATGGGCAGGTGGGTGGATACAAACCTGAATACCTGAGTAGGTGGGTAAGTGTGTAACTGGATGGATGAGTAAATGGATGGGCTAGTGGGTGAATGGATGAGTGGGCAGGTGAGAGACTGGAGATAGGCAGAGTGATGAAGACTAAGTGACAGAATAAGTGCCTGTGGCCAGTCCCACCATATAAGTGGCCACCATATGAATGAACACCTAGTTCTATGGAGAGTATCAGCCCTGAGGATAGGAAATGCAAATGTAAGTTCATGAGAAGAAAAATGAAGGGCTACGGCATAGGAAGATGGCATGCTGGGGCCAGAAGGGGAGTGGACACAAGGTGTGGGACCATAAATCACTGTTCTCTGATTACTCTGGTTACCTCAAAGACTTCTTCATCCAGGATACGGGCACCAAAGATGATCACTCCACTGGTGTCCAACACAGGACGTGCACTTCGGGGGAGGGGCCGGGTGACTCGCTTCTTACAGTCAACAATGAGGGTGACAGTCTGACCCTTCACAGCCACACCCACACGGTGCCATCTAGTCATGGGGGGAGAGGTTCAAGTGACTGACTGAAGGAAGGAAATTCAACAGAGCTGGGGAGTAACTGATGGGAGGGTTAAGACTAATAATAAGAGTGGTAATCACAGTAGCTATCATTTACTGAGCGCTTACAGTGCACCAGGCACCATGCAATAATTTTTAATTTGAGTCTCATGATTCTATTATCCCTATTTTACAAACACAGAAATGGAGGTTCGAAAAAGTTAAGGGAGTTCCCTGGTGGTGTAGTGGCTAAGGCTTCGGCGCTCTCAATGCCGCAGCCTGGGTTCGATTCCCAGCCAGGGAACTACCCACCCCCCGCCCCCCAAAAATTAAGTAACTTGCCCAAAGTACAAGCTAGTCCTACACACAAGGATTTAAACTCTTAAGCCAAAACTCTACACTAAAAGTGCCTGAAGTTTAGGCAGTAGGTAGGTGAGGTGTGGCCAAAAGGGTAGGCCAGGTCTCCTAGTTTAGGGAGTGGGGGTTCCGGGGCAGTGGCCAAAGGGGAAGTGCTGGCCAGGCAGACCAGAGGAGCAGACTAACTTACTTGCCATCTGCTAGGCTGAGGCCTCGGAATACCGGCTGAGATGGAGGCCGAGGCCGACCCATCTGGTCCTCATACAGGAAGCGGACAGGTCGGCCAAGCTCCAGACCCAGCTGTCTGACACCCTGGGCGCTGTAGAGAGTCAGGAGGGGAGCCTGGAGGCCAGGGCGGGTCCGGACAACAGTCAACAGAGAGAAATCTTTGGGAAAACCTCCTGGGACCCAAGAGAGACACACACAGGTGGAGTGAAAGGCAAAGTGAGCCAGAACCAGTTCCCTTTGGGTTTCCGAGCCCAGAGCCCACCCCATTACCTACCCCAGCTCTCTCTACCCCACCCATACCTGGGAAGAGCTGGCGGGTCGGTGCGCTGAGCTGAGCAGGTCGGGACACTCGGTAGGCCACATCAGCTGGACAGATGCCTCTTGCCCGCCGGACACCATCAGGGAGGGAGGAGAACCTCAGAGCCCGGAGCACATCCACAGGAGGTGCACCTGGGGGAGTCCATGCGGGTCAGAGGAAGGGACCCAGCCTTAGGAGGGCCTCCATAGAGGACATTTGGGGTCTAGAACTCAGTTTCCTGGAGCTCAAACTCCCTGGAAGTCAAAGGTCACTTTTCCTTACTTGCTCCTGAACAGGACCTGAATGGATGGGATACCAGAGCCACCTGGAAAAGTGCAGCCCTGGCCCTGTATTCAGCTCCATGCCCCCTCCTGCCCCTCCACCGCCACCCCCCACGCCAGCACCTGTCATGGTCACTCTCACTCTGTCCCTATCTCTGCCTTTCAGCCTAAGCATCTCTATTTTCTCTTAATACCTCTCTCAACTCTTCACCCATCTCCCCTTCTCTCTCTCATTGTGTCTCTCTTCCTCTCTTTGTCTCTGTATCTGTTGGTCTTCTTCCTCCACTCCCCTCGCACTCACCATCTCTTCCTCTCCCTGTCTTTCTCTGGCTCTCTCACTCCTTTCCATATCTCTCGGTCTCTGGGTCTCTGGTCTCTGGCCTCTGTCCCATGTCTCCAGCACAAACAACATCTGGGCAATCGATCATCCTGGGCATGGGAGGTGCAGGGGGGCCACCAGGGAGGAGTGGAGAGGCAACTCTAGGGGGAGGGGGCTTCAGCTGCTGCAGTTCCCATGTCCAGGGAAGTGGGGACAATTCTGACCATGTTGAGGAAGGAGATACCAGACAGAGCCACCCCAGGAGCCTGGGCCCCTAGCCTGGGAGATGGGCTGGGGGTAGGGTTGGGGGAAGCCTGAAGCTGCCACGCAGAGCCAGAGCAGATCCAGGCCCTGAGCCACACATCTGTGGATCCCATCAGAGTCCTTGCCCAAACCCCAGGCAAGCTCCCCACACCTGCAACTTCAACCCGGCCACACCGCCCCCACCGCTCGGGATCCAAAGATTCAAGAACCCAGGCTACCAGCCCTATCCACCTAGAATTTGGCTCCCCAGGGCTCAAATTCCCAGGAAGATAAAGGTCACTTCTTCCTTTCTTGCTCCCTGCTCTACACACTCCTCACACCATCAGCTCCAGATTGGAAAATTCCCAAAGAAAGTTTCTGCAAAACTTACATAGAAGCATGGGGCAGGGCAGGGGCCAGAGCGATCAGGAGCGCAGAGCTGGGCGGGGTGGGTGAGGTGAGGCGGGCAGGCAGAGAAAAGGCCCTTTGAGTCCAGGAGACGGGAAACCACGGCCTTGCCCCCCACCCCACCCCCGCCCTAGCCTGGCCCCCGCGTGTGGCAGCTCCACAAACACCAACACACAAGGGCCGCTTTGAGAGACAGAGGGCGAGTGAGACAGAGACACAGAGACTCACAGAGACCCCAGGCCAAGGAGACCTCAGAGGCCCCTACCTTCCACCAACCTCCAAGAGTGTCCAGTTCCATCCTATAGATGACCCACCCACGAGGTGCCCACCCGTCATCCCACCTCAGGCCACATATGTGCCCCACTGTCTCTGGCCTCAATCTGCCCCACAGGCTCCGCACTGACAACCCCATCACCCCCCCCCACTCTACTTCTGGGCCCCAAAATGCCCCTTTCCTTGCTTTTATGAATTCCACACTAACCCATTTCCCTATAGCATCTCACCTCTATCCCACTCAGCCCTCAAATAAGAGACTGTCATCTCAGGCATCTCCCTGCCTCCATGCTAAAGGGTCCCTTTGCCCCTGAGAGACTCCTGGAGTCTATGGACATTGCATACTTATTGTCCCTGATCCTCATACTCCTCACAACTTGAAAGTTCTTCCTTCTGTAATCTAATCTAAATCCTTTATGCTGCTATTCTGACCATTTTCTCTCCAGAGCAGAGAAGAAATGAATAGTCAAGTTATATGCAAATGAGCCTCCAGTGTTTCCAAGAGTGGGGGGCTGGCCCCCGCCTGCCTTGGAGCCAGGTGCTCTCAGACCCCTCCTCAGATCCCCTTTCCTAGGAGCTAGGAATTCTGGATCCTGGGAAAATGAAGAAAAAGATTGGGGTTGTGGACACCAGGGTCCCAGGAGAGCCCGGCTGGCCAGAGGGGGAGGGGTGGGGCAGGAATGCAAAGAGTTGGCTCCCACCTCAGACACCTGATCCCGGCCTGTCCAGCGGCCGTCCTGTTGGCAGCCAGCCCCAATGCTCCCCAGAGCCAGCCGCGTGGCAGCATCGAGGGCACAGGGAGGGGGAAGGGGATCCTGTCGGGGAAGCCAATGGGACAAACAGTCCAGGCATCCCTTCTTTTTCTACTTATTGGGCTCTGCTCTTACCCACAGATGCTCCCTCTCAACACAGAGATATAGATAGAAAGCCCAGAAGACGTAGTCATATCCCTTACCCATCCACACGGACATCTACCCCTCATCCCACTCCTGGCTGGTCCACACTAGCCCTGGCCATCTTCTGCTCGCCCCAGAACCCCAGTATCCAGCCCCATTCACCACTCTCTGAGGTGAGCCTCCACGTTCAGGTTCAGCTGCCCTCTCCAAGTCACTTCAAGGGGGAAACGAGATCCCTAACGTGCCTCCAAGGGAACCCGGTGTCCCGCCCTCCAGTCCGGACTCACGATCCCCAAAATCCCCTTATTGGACTCAGAAGTTCCGCTCCAGGCATCAGCTGTCCCCTGCCCGGGGTGAGGCACTCAAGAGCTCCTGCCTGACTCCAGAGGACTCGGGCGTCGGGACTCCTCTTACCTGCCCAGGCAGGGGCCCAGCTCAGCCCCAGCAGCAGCGGTACGAGGAGGAGGAGGCGATGGCAGCGGCTACACCGCTCCATGGCTGGCGACCGGAACGCCGGGTCCCAGGACCCAAGAGCACCAGAGGCACTAGACGCCCCAAGGCTGACAGAAGAGAGCGAGCAGGCTGTGAGCCCCGGACGCGGAGGCCCCGGGGAGATCAGAGGCTGTCGGGTGGCAACAGCTCTCAACGGCCCAGCTCCATGCAGAGAGGCGCCGTCGGGGCTCCACCGCTGCTCCCTCCGCGGTGGCCGCTGCTCCTGTGTCCCCGGCCACCCCAGCAGCCCAGTGCCCCTACCCCGCCCCCGCCCCCATCTAGCCCACGCCTCCAGACGCCCGCCCACAGCCACCGCAAGAAACCCCACCCTCGGTCTCCACCTGAGGACGGTGGGGGGAACGCGAACCCTCCCTCGCTGATCCCTCTGACTGCTCTCCTCTGCTCCTTGCAGACTCAATGGCTTACCCCCTAAGGGTCAGTTTTCAGGGACCTCAATATCGCTTCCCCAGCCCCTTCCTTTTCCAGGACCCAGACGTCCAGTCACAGCCCCCACCTCCCAGTTCCCTCCTCCTTGAGGGCCCAGAGGCCCCTTTCAGCAGAGTCCTGGGCGGGATTTAGGGTACAGTGGGAGGGGAGAGGCGGGCCTGGGGGTCGTTACCTCCCCGCATCAGGTCTCCATAATTACTTCCCCCGCCCCGCCCCATGTAATTACAGAGCGGCCAGGGGCAGGGGTATTTATAGACAAAGCTATAGATAGCGGTTAGAGACCCGCAGGGGGCGGGATGGGGGGGCCTGGGGCGTGGTAGAGGAGAGGCGGAGGGAGTCGGGTGGGGGCAAAGACTGGACAGACCAACAGGCTAATCGGGCCCCAGGAGATTAAGGTGGGTGGTACGTGGTAACGGAGTCCGGGAACCTGGGTGGAAAGGGACCCAGTGGAGCAATGAGAGTCGACACCAGTTGGAAGTCTGGGGAAACGGGGTCACTCAGGGACGCTAGGACGCCTCCAGTCGGGCCATGCTTGAGAAGGCCGCGACGCCCAATGCCCAATGAGCCCCACGAACGGGCACAGCGCCGGGTCTGCCCGGAGCCCGCGGCGGCCGAAGAGGAGACGGCGGCGTGGTGAGGCGCCGCCGCCCGCTGGCGTTAGGAGGGCGCAAGTGAACAAGGCGCCTTTGAGAATCAGACACCCCCCCTTCCTCCTCTGGCCAGCCCCACCCCCAGCCTGGCACACCCTCTTCCCCCCCTCCCCGACAAAGCGCGCCTTGTGTCCCCCACCCTGCGCCCGCCCCTCAGGCCCAGGGGAACCTCGGCCGGTGGTGGTGCGGGCGTCAAGGGAGCGTGTCCGGAGCTCCCGACCGGATACCCCCCACCCACACACACACACACCCAGCCCGATGCAGCGCTGTCCACCCTCTAACATAGATCAGCTCAGTCCAGAAAACAGCGATTTTTAATTTGAAAGCAATTTTATACGTGAGTGAAGAGGAGGGAAAGAAGCCCCAGAGTGAGCTGCAGGGCAAAAATCATGCAGCCCAGTACCTCATCTCTGTGGGCAAGCCATCACCCCTCAATTCTCAGGCCAAGGTCCTGTGTCCCCAGCCTACAATGTGTGCCCAAGGCTGAGGGGAGAGCTGAGAAGGGAAGGGGCTGAGGACTTCTCACCAAACCATCCCCTGCTAGGCCCTGCCATCAGAGCCCAGGCCCCTTCCCCAAGTTAAGACAGGAAGAGATGGGAGGAAGGGGTTGAGAAAGCCAGTGCTTGGAAGAGCCCAAGGGACAGACCATCTTGGGGCCCTGCCTTCCCCAAATACCACCTCCACCACTGGCATTTCTTAGTCAACCTGGGAAAAGTACAGTACTTCTTTGAGTCTAACTGCAAGTCTCTATCCTCAAAGGAAATTAAAAATAGCAGATGGGCTCCTACATCTCCACCCACCCCTTAACCACCACCACCTTTCTATTTTTCAGTCTGACTGCAGGAGGTGAAGTAGGAGAGGGGATTCTGGGCAGGAGACAGTGACAAGTCCCCCTCCCTCTTCCAGAGTAGCCCCCATCTGCTGGCTTGGTTAGAGAAGGCCTGGCAGAGCCCTACTCCCATGTCCACCCGTTTGGGAGGCCTGCCCCCCAATATCCATCTCTGGGGGAGTTCCCATATCCATTCTTCAGACAGGAAGCTAAGTGAGGCAAGATGAGAAGGACGGACGGACCTGGCCAGTGCTTTGTGCTAGATCATTCCAGAAGAGGATGAGACCTCGCCCCAAATCATGGCAGACCCAGACAAATTCAGAGACTCAAGGCCATTGGAGAGGTCCAGCTGTCACATGGACTAGGGGTCCCTTGGAGGATTAATGGACCCCTCCCCCATTGAAGGTCTTTGTTCTGCCTTACAGTCCTTACCCGACCAAGACTCTAAAACCAAGGCCCCTCCCCACCCTGCCCCAAGGCTGGAGTCCCTCTCAGATGTGCACTCTTCAAGCGTGAGAAGCACCAAGTTTGGGTCTGGGCTCAGGCCAGCTGGTGGGGTGCCTCCAGCATCTCCATAAGGAAGGTGTCGATGGGGGTGTCACCAATGAGCTTGAAGAAAAACAGATGCTCCAGACACTTAAGGCCGATGGACCTGAGGGCAGGAAGACGTAGCAGCAGTTTGGCAAACCTAAGGAGAGGGCAGAAGTGGAGTGAGAAGTGGAATCACATGGGCCCTGAACACATGTGCATGGCCTCCCCTACCTCCACCCCTCAGGGAGTCTTGATCCTCACGATCCCTCACCCCCCAGCTCCTTCTCACCGTCCCTGCTGCTCGGGGTATTTCTGTTTGCAATAGGTCTCCAGTGACGCGTACACTTTCTCCCGCAGAACCTCCACTTCACTGGGGTTGGAGAGGCCCTTGGCATCTGGAATGGCAGGGAAGAGAGGAAGAAGAGGAAGGCAGGCAATTCAAATCAGGAAAAGCGAGGAGATGTGACCCACATGCTGTCCTTTTCGGGGCCCCATCTACTTGCCCTTCTCCAGGTGACTGGCAAGGGAAGCAGGGCACGTTGGGTTTGTGGAATGGAGTCAGAAGGGGAATGTTGCAGTGAATGTGGGTTGTTCTCTGTCAGCTGGGAGATTTCCGGGCTGAGGGTCTTACTGAGGGGGTAGCTGGGTAACTTAGGAGTCTCCAGAGAAGAGGAGGCTCCAAGGTTGCCTTGGTCTTAAGAGACAGGATAACCTCCTCTTACCTGGATTGAACAGAATGATTGCCCTCAGGCAGCCAAGCTCTGTCTTGTCCATCCTCATGTCACGCATTTTGGACACTAGCTCTGTCAGCACCCTGGAGAGGGACCTGCAGGTCACTCAAAGGTCACAGCTCAGCCAGCCTTGGACACGGACCAGCCTATAGCCCCACCCCCTCTACCTACAGCCAGCCCAGCAGAGGGCCACTGACCGATCAAAGATGGCTCCCACGCCTGCAGAATGGGCTGAGTTGCGGTGCACGTGAAGACCTGTGGCGAGGAGGATGCCATCTCGCACATCAATGGATCGGTGGGAGAAAGAGGCAATGAGGAGCTCGTTCCAGCCTGGGTAGGGGGCAGCCAGAGATCAGGCCATGGGATTCAAAGCACACCAGGGGAAGAGAAGAAGTGGCGAGGTCAATGAGCTTGGCTCCCTGAGCATTCAGTGTACATTGGGGTCACTGAAGTTAGGTCAAAGAGGGGTCAAATGTCAAGAGGTCAAATGGATCCAAGGTCACTGACCTGCCCGTAGCAATATGACCTGGTCATCCAGAGGCAAGGAAGAAAAGTGTGGGATCCTCTTCGCCCACTCAACAAGCGTGAACAGCTGCTTGTCAGCTGCCTGACAGATGTTAGTCACAGGGTCATTTGGCTGCAGGGGGTAGGGGATAAGAGTTATGAGAGGTTTGGAGATACATTGGGAACCCCCCCCCCCTTGTAAAGAGGCTTTTGACACCCCATCCTACTACATACATAGTTTCTCTTGAAGCCCCATCTGAACCAATCCCTGTAAATCAGGCTTTTCTTCCAGCATTTACGAAAACATTTATTTGGGACTTGCCTGTGGTTCTACCAACCACTAGGTGGTTTTGGGGGTGGGGTCAGAGGAAACTGTCACA
Organism: Lyroderma lyra; assembly: GCA_004026885.1. Classification (NCBI taxonomy): domain Eukaryota; kingdom Metazoa; phylum Chordata; class Mammalia; order Chiroptera; family Megadermatidae; genus Lyroderma; species Lyroderma lyra. The sequence goes on from PVJL010009283.1 coordinate 23,309, forward strand.
CCTGCCTCAGAGGTTTGAGAGATCTTGTTTAGCAGCACTTCCAGTGCCAGAATGTTAGGACCACAGAGGTTATGAGGAGAAGGGAGGGGAGGGGAACACAGAACAGGCCTAAGCTCCTGCCACCCACCCCCTATCAGAATAAGACTGAATTGACCCCATCACTCACGCTGCTGCCGCTACCCCCGGTTCCCCCAGGACCCTCTACGCCCTGGTCACTCTTCTGCTCCACAGCAAGTTCTGCCTCCAGGATCCTGTCCACGGGCATCTCCTCAGGGGCTCCCCCAGCCCCATCCCCATCCCCATCCTTGTCCTTCCCCCGCTGACGCTCCTCCTGTACCGCTGGGAAAAGAGAGGGGAGGAGAAAAAGTGGCAAGTCAGCAACCAGCCATGAGGAGGTTGTGAAATATCCTCAGGGTCCTTAGGAGATACTTATAGGAATTGGAGGAGTCACTAGAAGTAATGGTAGCCTGGGACAGCTGGAAGCAGGCGCTACAAAAGGGCACGTAAATAAGCCAAGAAAGAGAAGGGAATGAGAGGATAAAAGCATTAGAGAGAAAACCAACATTTAAACTGAGAACCTACTACATGCTAAGAAATGTACCGAGGCAAATTTTAATATTCACTCTATTATAACAACCTTGAGAGCTCTTGTCTGTTTTTAACAATGAAGAACTTGGGGCTTGGAGAAGTTAACAGCTTGCCCAAGTTCACACAGTACATGGTAAGTCATACATGTACATCTGAATCCAAGTGTGTCTAACTGCAAATCTTGTGCTTTTCTGACTCAACGAAGAGACAGTATAAGGAGCCCTGGCCTGGGTCTTCAGAGATGGAAGTTCTGATCCCAGCCCTGCCATTCTTTTATTGCATGACCTTGGGAAAGCTAGGCCTCAGACTCGTCTTCTCTAAAATGAAGGATTTGACCAAGATATTCTCTTAAGTGTCTATAAGAATTCCAGAATCAGATTGAAGATAAAATAGAAATAAAGAGAAGGGTGTCCTGAAGTCTCCAGTAAAGTCTGTAGCTTAACAGAGTAGAATCTCTGTTTGGAGGAGAGACCAGAGAGGAGGGACTATTCAGGTTAGAGAGAGGATACAGAGAAGCCCATCATGCGTAGGGAAAGTTATCCTACCCTCACACCATACTACGCAGAGGTCACAGGGGCAGAAACATTAAGCAGGAAATTCAAGGGACCAGATCAGGGTTATCAGGGAGAAGAGTTGAGGAGGAGGGGAGAGAGAAATCAAATATCGCCCTCTGGAGGAGAGAAAGAACAGGCCAGCCTTTCTGGGAGGCATGTGGGTGGTTTCCTTCACTCTCCCCGCTTCTTCCTCCCTTTTCTCCCACAGGGCAGACTGGGAAGCCCAGGCAGGGCAGGCCCTTACCTTCCCTCTTCATGCCAGTGGCCAGGCACTTCTGGTAACGGCAGTACTGACAGCGGTTCCGCTGCCGCTTGTCCACCGTACAGTCCTTGTTGTCCCGGCATGAGTAGGTCAGGTCTTTACGAATGGTGCGTTTGAAGAAGCCTTTGCAGCCCTCACAACTGTAAACCCCATAGTGTTTGCCTACAAGGGGAGGGGAATAGCAGTAACAAGGCTGCATGTAAACCCCTCCCCATTAAGTCTTTTGCCAACCTCCCTCTAGCAAACTTAGTTCAAGTGCTTTGTGTTTGCCAAATACAGAGCAAGGGAACCAGGACATGAGAGATGGTCCAGTCCCACTCTTCGTTCTCATCACCGCCCATCCCACATCTGAGCTTCAGGTTCTTTAGTTCTCACTGGGGCTCCCCATCTCACTTGCTCCAACAAAACCCCATGAGCCCCAGGGAATTCCACAGGGGATGGTAAATGGCAGACTCTCTCTTCCTTTCTGCTGGTCCTCTGAGCCCCATACCTGAGCTCCGGTCCCCGCAGATTGCACATAGCCGTTTGCCAGCCCCAGGGCCACCTGGAGGGGGTGGACAGTGCAGGCCCCGGACCCCTAAGACTGGTGGCTTCACATCTTCAGGGGGGCCAGACCCACCCCCAGGGAGCGACACTGTTGAGTTAATCTGGGATAGGGGAAATAGGGAGGTCATGGGGAGACTCACTGGAAAGAGAATCTCTCTCAATGATGGAAATCATGCCCTAACACCTAGGCAGGGCCCTGCATAGCACATCCCAGAGGGCATTATTACACTGCAGTCTGAGGGAAAGGGCCAGCCCTGGAGCACAACCCAGAGATTAGACATACAGTTTCCTCTGAAATTATGCAACACAGTAGCCCTCAAAGGCATGTATCTCAGAAGGGCATATGGGACCAAAAGGGCAGAAAGTGACTGCTGGATGAAAGGAACATCAGGAATATCAGGGTTCTTTCATAGGGTTGGGGAGGAAGCATGCACTGAAAGACCGGTCACCTCAGGAAGGGCATGGGGGTCTCACAAGGACCACAGGCCTGCTAGGATTAGAGGTCTGGAAGGTCAATGGACCACGGGGAAGTTCACATAAGGATCTGGGGTCACTTGGATAACAAGGAAATGCAAGTGGAGAGGCAGTAAGTGGGTGACAACCTCTCACCTGGGGGCTGCTGACAGGCCCGGAGAATCCTGGGGGAGCTGGAGGGGGCAGACCAGGGGACCCCATGGAAGAGCTGATAACCGGGAAGGGGGAGCCAAGTGGGGGGGGTGGCATCGGGGGTGGGGGTGGTGCCCCAGAGCCTCCAAGGGATGGGGCTGCTGAAGGGGGTAGGGGTGGCCCAGGAGGAGAATGGGGAGGGGCACCCTGGGGAAGGGGATTTGGGGAGGAACTATCTGGGCTTCGGGAGTCTGAGAGAGGGGTACACAAAAGCACAAAGACACACAAACAGGAGAGACAAAAAGAGAAAATGAGTCTTCCATCATCCAACTGAAGACTTGCTCTAATCCCCCACTGCACCCCATCCCCAAATCCAGAGACACCCTGTGTTACACAACAGTTTAAATCCTAATTGTGGTAACAGGAGGGGGTGACAAAGGAGAATAGGATAGTTCAGGCGAGGAAAAATTCCAAGCATTGTATTTGGTCTCCCCCAAGCCAGATGCCCAAGCCAGTCTCGTGTGGGTGGGGCAACACGTAGAGTGGATCCTCCTTCCCAGTTTGTAGCCCGAGAGTGCAGGGAAAAGCGATAAGCGGAAGAGATACCCACCCACCCACCCAGGACGTAGAACCTGTCTTCAAACGTCCAGAGTCCTCAAACTCGAGGAGTCGTGTCTCACGCCCAGGAGCTCGGGTGTGCAGGGACTCTAGCGGCCATGACTAGGAGGGCGGAAGCTTTCCCTCCCCTCCCCGCCCCGCCCCGGGGGGAGGGCACTAAGGCCCTCGGGAGGGAGGGGACACGTGTTTACAAACAAGGGGGCGGGAGCGCCAGGGAAAGAGCGCCAAGGGAGGGGGGAGGGGTTGCAGATAACACGGCCACAGGCTCACAGGTCCGTCCGCTAGGACACTCACCCCGCCCGCTGTCGCCCATCCCGTCCCGTCCAGCCTCCCCCGGCTCCGGTTCCGGGGTTTGTTGTTCTCCGGCTGCCGCCACCGCTGCCGCCGTCGCTGCGGGATCCAGCCAGGGCCGTCGCCGCCGCCACCGGGACGCGACCCCACAATGCATTTCTTTTCGCACCCCCACCGGCCCACACTGCCCTGCGGCATGCCGCTGGGGGAGGAAGGGCGGGCGAGCAGCCCAAGACATGATTCCTGGCTCAGTGTGGGGATGCCGAAGAGGTACCAGAGATCTCCAGGGATTTATTGAGGGGCTAGGTGAGCACGAGGAAGCCCCAGAGAAAGACTCTTCCCTGAACCGGGTCGAATTAAGCGCTTCGTTCTGCTCTGCACCAAAATGACAGCGCCAATGTGGCAGCCATCTTGGTACAGACAGGAAATCTCCGCGTTAGTTCCCGCCCCCTCGCCTAGTTAGAAACGGAGAAGGCGGTCTCCACGGGCCTGTTAGACGTCCTCGCCCAGCCTCTCCTCAGATAACCTCTACATGCGCGCATGCGCTCCAAGGCAGGGCGGCTTCGCCGATACCGGAGTGCCACCATATTGGTAAAGGTACTGGGACCGAGGTAGAACGGAACTTCCTGTTCTCGCGGGAGCTAAAGGCGGGACTGCCACGTCTGAGCAAGCAGGGAAAGAAGAGGATCCCGGAGCCGGTGAGAATTCCCTGCTTTTTCCCTACCGTTCTTCCCAGGCCTTTTCCTCACCTAATGGGTCACAGAGACGAGGGCCCAGAGAGTCCGTAAAGTGGATGATCAAAGCCTAGAGCAGTGTCCCGGGGACCCTACATCCAGGAGGGGGCTCGGGATAAAAGGAACGAGTTTTGGGAACAATGCAAATGGGGGCAGAATGGAATGGAGGAGAGGCCTATAGAAGTGGACAGAGGGGGCTAGCGGAGTAAAGCGGACCCCGCATAGCTATAGAGTTGAGGGTGAAGTGGAGTCACTGTCTCTGTCCCTCTGGTCAGCGTGATGGCCAGAGGCCTGGGCGCCTCCCACTGGGTGGCTGTGGGACTGCTGACCTGGGCAGCCGTGGGGCTGCTAGTGGCCGGACACGGGGGTCATGGCGACCTGCACGAGGACCAGCCCGAGGACTTCCATGGCCACAGCCATTCACATGAGGATTTCCACCATGGGCACAGCCATGCCCACGGCCATGGACACACTCACGAAAGCATCTGGCATGGGCATACCCACGGTCACGACCATGGACATTCACATGAGGATTTGCACCATGACCATAGCTATGGCCACTCCCATGAGAGCCTCTACCATAAAGCACATGGACATGACCATGAGCACAGCCATGGAGGCAATGGGGAGTCTGGGGCTCCAGGCATCAAGCAGGACCTGGACACTGTCACTCTCTGGGCCTATGTGAGTCCCCAGGGGATGGGGGAGAGAGGGGCTGGTTCTAGATTATTGAGAAACCCCACACCTCTTGACCCCTGACTCTCCCTCACCAGGCATTGGGGGCCACAGTGCTGATCTCAGCAGCTCCATTTTTTATCCTCTTCCTTATCCCTGTGGAGTCAAACTGTCCCCGGCACCGGTCTCTACTCCAGATCTTACTCAGTTTTGCTTCTGGTGGGCTCCTGGGAGATGCCTTCCTGCACCTCATCCCTCATGCCCTGGGTAAGTAACCTCAGACCTCTACCTCAAATCTTAATATATTTTATTCTTTGGGCAAAAGGGTTCTTTTCTCTTTGTGATCCCTGATCTCCCACTGTTCCTTCAAATGCACTCCCCTTGAGTGAGGTATTCCCTCATCTGGCGTTTTCTCCCTCTTCTTCCAGAACCTCATTCTCACCACCCCCAGGAGCAGCCTGGACATGGACACTCCCACAGTGGTGAGGAAGGGGGCAAATGGAGACAGGGATTGGGGTGCTGGGGCATGGCCATCCCTCCCAGTTCTCCTGCAATTGAGAAGTCTGGAATCTACATGTCCTTTAATGTCTCAATGCCTCCATTCCCAGGCCAGGGCCCGATTCTGTCTGTGGGACTGTGGGTCCTCAGTGGAATTGTCGCTTTTCTTGTGGTGGAGAAATTTGTGAGACATGTGAAAGGAGGACATGGACACAGTCATGGACATGGACACACTCATGGTCCCATACACGGAAGTCATGGACTTGGAAGACATGGTAAGCCTAGGATTGACTTTTCTGAAAGCCACCTTGCTTGACTCAGAATCTCTTCATCTCATAACTGTTAGGTGGGAGGACAGTCCCTTTTGAGGACATGTCAGATCTCTGTTCCCCATTCATACCAACTCTTTTTTCCCTCAGCACATTCTTCAAAGGAGAAACAAAGCTCAGATGAAGAAGAAAAAGAAGCAGGAGGGTCGAGGAAGAGGAGAAGAGGGAGTACAGGGCCCAAAGATGGGCCAGCAAGACCTCAGAATTCTGAAGGAAAAACAGGTTCAGGTGAGGGCCAGCTTGGAGAAGGGGCATCATGAAGCACATGGAGTATTTGCTGTGGGTATGGCAGGTATCTGGAAAACACTGAGAAGCTGGGAGTGAAGTGGTCTCTGGGGAGAGATGTGATATGACTGACCAGGGCTGGAATGGGGGTAAGGGAGCCTCTCATTGTTTTGTCTTCCTTTCTTGCTGTTCAAGACTTACGTGTATCAGGGTACCTGAATCTGGCTGCTGACCTGGCACACAACTTCACAGATGGTCTGGCCATTGGTGCTTCATTTCGAGGGGGTCGGGGATTGGGGATCCTGACCACAATGACTGTCCTGCTCCATGAAGTGCCCCATGAAGTTGGAGACTTTGCCATCTTGGTCCAGTCTGGCTGCAGCAAAAAGCAGGTTGGTGATGATGTATATACCAAACATGGTTGCCTCCAACCCTTTACCCACTGTTCACCCACCCCAAATCTAAGACTGTCTCTCCTTAGTTTTAAACAAGTTGTACTATTATTGACAACATATCTTCTAGAAATGAGGGAGAAGTTTTGTTTCATTGTCCTGAAGCTCAGTATTTCTTGAACTGTGTGGTCTTGGACACCATGCTGCCTACCCTGACTTACTGAATCAGAAGGTGTGTGGGAAGGACCACTTTGATATCTAATATTATTCAGAAAGTGTCTATTGTAGACTCTCCTCTTTTTGCCATACTCTTATTTCCAAAAACATGCTCCCCACCCATATATACCTGTATCCCTCCAGCCATGTCTAAATCACTGATAATCTTTAGATGTTGATGAATGTTTCTGTCTCTTTTCTGCCCACCAGGCAATGCGTCTGCAACTACTGACGGCAGTAGGGGCACTGGCAGGTACAGCCTGTGCCCTTCTAACTGAAGGAGGGACAGTAGGTAATGAAGTTGCAGGTGGTACAGGTCCCGGCTGGATTCTGCCATTCACTGCAGGTGGCTTTATCTACGTAGCTACAGTGTCTGTGTTGCCTGAGCTGCTAAGGGAAGCATCACCATTGCAGTCACTTCTGGAGGTGCTGGGGCTGCTGGGGGGTGTTGTCATGATGGTGCTGATTGCCCACCTTGAGTGAGAGGTGGGATAAACCACCTCACCCCACCCCTAAACCTATGCCTCCAAGTCCTCTGGGTTAGTGGTCTGGAAGTTGGGGGTTCTGGCCAAAGACATCTGCCAAAAGAAAGAGTTGTATCCTAGGGAAGTAGTGACTTTGGCACGAGGGTTATCAAGGTTTGGCAGTCCTACAATAGCTATAGAGGTGAGAATGAGAAGCCAGAGGAACCATAGTGTTGAATATGTGCTGACCACGTTGTTGGGTTTGGGGGGCTAAATGGGGCCATGAAGAAGGCTGTAAGAGACCAGTGATGGCACCCTATCCTGTGGCCCCTACCCTACCTGATCTCAGAGGACCAAGCTGCCACACAGGCTTCTCTAAGGTCTTCCTGCCTCCCTCCTACCTGATGGTGGAGGCTTCATGGAAGACCAAAGCCCTGGACAGAAGGGGCAGCAGGAGTCGGGGATAAACATCAATCGTGTGTCCTGGTTTGGAAGTGATTGGAGGTGGGGGCGGGGGGGGGGGGTTGACATTAGTTGCTAATCTCACAGCCTGATTTTTGTTTTTTATATATATATATATATATCACTGCTTGAACCGAGGGGGGGTGGCTACTGGAAATAAAGTCCTCGGATCTTCCGCCCAAAGGCAGTCTTTTGTCTTTTTTGGTAGAATGGGGGCCTCTTGTCTTCCAATCCCCCAATCGGTAGTGTCTGGCCAAACCCCCGTGGTGGGAGGTCCACCTGCGCTGGTAGCTGCAGTTGGCCCAATGCTGGTGGCTGTGACTGGCCCAGCCTTTGCTCTTGCCACGCCCCTCCTGCGCTCGGATTGGCTTTGGGGTGGGGTGCCCGCCCACCCACAGGCAGCCATGGCGACTCAGCTTCGGCTCCGCTCCACGCTGGCCCTGGTTACAGGTTGAGAGGGTGCTCTCCCAAGGCGGGTTAGGGTCGGGGAATGATATCAGGGCCGCGCCGCGCCCTCGGACTTTGCAGCTGTGACTTCTCGCTCCGGGTCCGAATTTTACTAACTTTACGCCCTGTTTACCTCTGACCTCTATCCATTTCCCCCAACCCACCCGCTCGTGTTCTCTCCCACCGCAGGTGCGGGTAGCGGCATTGGCCGAGCAGTCTGTGTGCGCTTGGCCCGTGAGGGGGCCGCCGTGGCTGCTTGCGACCTGGACAGGGCAGCGGCACGGGAAACGATGGGGCTGCTGGGCGAGCCAGGGAGTGTGCAGGGGGTGCCCCGCGAGGCCCACGCTGCCTTCCAGGCTGACGTGTCGGAGGCCGGGGCAGCCAGGCGCCTGCTGGAACAAGTGCAGGTGAACGCGAGCGACCTCTTCCCCCTTGAAAGCGTCACACTGCCTTCACCGCCCCGGCTCTTTTCATGGTTTTTTGGTGTGTAACCTCCTTCTTGCATAGGTCTGCTTTTCTCGCCCACCGTCTGTAGTTGTGTCCTGTGCGGGCGTTACCAGGGATGAGTTTCTGCTTCACATGTCCGAGGATGACTGGGACAAAGTCATAGCTGTCAACCTCAAGGTGGTGACCTCTGAACCTACGACTTCTAGCTCCTCTAACCTGGGAAAGGAGTTGGAGGAGGACTGTCACTCCAGCTGATCCTTTCTGTCTTGTTACTCTCTCCTCTCCAGGGCACCTTTCTAGTCACTCAGGCTGCAGCCCAAGCCCTGGTGTCCAGTGGTTGTCGTGGCTCCATCATCAACATCAGTAGCATCATAGCCAAGGTTAGGTTGAGTTGTGTTGAAGTCAGGACATAGAAAGGATAGCCTCTTCTTGGGACTGCTGATTCATCCCAAATCTCTGACTCACCTGTAGGTGGGGAACGTGGGACAGACAAACTATGCCGCATCCAAGGCTGGAGTGATTGGGCTGACCCAGACTGTAGCCCGGGAGCTTGGACGGTTGGTCACACACCAGGGGTGCAGGAGGCTTTGCTGAGGCATGTGGGAGCTCTGAGCGAGGAGTCAGTGTTCAGTCCTCTCCAGAATCAGCAGCCACTCTCCCTTCTACAGACATGGGATCCGCTGTAACTCTGTGCTCCCAGGATTCATTACAACACCCATGACACAGAAAGTGCCACAGAAAGTGCTGGACAAGGTAGGAGGCCATGAGTGGAGGGCAGAAAACAGAATCGTTCAGAGACCCAGAGTCTCTGGGTTTGAGAGAGAATGCTGGGCACAGTGCCTGGCAAATACTAGGTATTCACAAGTGTACAAGGAATAAAGACGAGAAAAAAGGGTCACAGACTCAGTCTACAAAAAAAATCCAAAAAGAACCTTTCAGCCACATATGAGTGTTTCCTTACAGGTGACTGGAATGATCCCAATAGGACATATGGGAGACCCTGAGGGTGAGCACTGAGTGGGAGGAGGCCCTGGGGAACGCCCTGAACGAACAGATCCCAAAGTCTGTGGTATCTGAGAGGGCCTCACCAGGATTATGGTTGGTGTATGTTTTTTGTTTTGTGGGGGGTTTTGGAGGGCGGGCTTATGGTGGGAGGTGATGGTTCCTTTAGCTCTGTGGGAGTGAGTAGGGTTCTGCCCTCTCCTCACTGTTCCCATAGATGTGGCAGATGTGGTCGCATTCTTGGCATCTGATGACAGTGGATACATCACGGGGGCCTCAGTGGAAGTCACTGGTATGAGGCCATCAATGGGGAAGAAGAGGGTGGAGAAATGGAACCCACATAATATGAGAAAGCAAATGAGGGGAGTTTGGAGCCCCTGAGGTTAGGGCAGAAGTTCCCAAAAGCCAGGGACAGAAGAGAGCAGATAGCCCCCAGCCCATTTGTTTCCTCCTATGCATCTGTCCAAATGTTTCTGCCCCTCCTAGGAGGTCTTTTCATGTAACTGTCTCAAGGACCCTGGATTCTGCTCACTCCCCCACCACTCTGCCGGGCTTCCTGCTGATGAGGACTCTGAGTTCCCAGGCTATGAAACGGTTGCAGTGTATGGCTCAGGAATGCTGAATATGGGAGGCAGGGGTGCTTGTGACCCTAATAAATTCCAAATCCTCTTCCCTACCACCTTCAGTTCTTGTGTCCAAGCCCTCAGACCCTTCCCCACCTCCCCCTCCTTTCCCTTTCCCGAAGGATTGTTCCCTTTCACTGCCTGGTCTCCCAGGGCAACCCCCGCCGCCGGGTGTGAGAGGAGAGAGTGTGTGTCACTGTGTGTGCCTGACACTCTGGGTCTTTTTGGAGGGAGGGTGTCTGCCCCATCCCCTTCCATTAGTCCTGCAGCCCCTATCCCCTCCCCCCACCAACCCCTAATACCCTGGGTCTTTATGGTCCTAAAGGGTGATTTGTTCATGGCTCCATACCGGTGTCCAGCCTGGCCTTGGGAGGGGGTTTTGGAACAGGTGGCCCTCCCCCACCCCTCTCCTTTCTCCAAGTCCCCCCTCCCCTTTCCACCTTACAATAGCTGCAGCAGGCCTGGGGTCGGATGGGGGGGATTAGGGGAGGGGGCCAGGATTAGGGGAATGGACCAGCCGATGAAAGGGGCTGGAGGAGAGTAGAAGGGAGGGAGCTGGAGGAGGAGGAGGAAGGGGAGGGGGTCCGCGTTAATCGACTCTGGAGCCCACATAGGACTGGCCACGGACTGAAGGAGAGGACAGGGAAGTAGGGGGCAACTGGGGGAGGGGGCGAGGGGACCCACTGCTGCCCTGTCTCAGAAACAGGCCACCCCCTGGCAGCTGCAGCCCAAGTCCGGGAGCCCCAGCTCAGGCAGGAGGAGACGGGACGCCCATCACGGTTTCTTTTCCCCTGTATCCCTCTCATCCACTACCCTCAATTGGGATCGATCGCTCTGCCCCTTCCTCTTCTCTTTCCTCCCCGTCCCCTTCCTTTACTGGAGAGTCCTGGAGGAGGCCTCTGCCTGCTTCACACTCCAGACATTCGGCCCCTTGTGCGCCCCCCACCAACCCGCGCACGACCCCTCCCCCATAAGGGCCCCATCTTGTGTGTGTGTCCCTGCTTCCGCGTGGTGTCTCCATTCCCCCGTTCCTCCCGTGCGCCTCCCTCCCCCGCCCCGGGCCGCGGCTCTTGATTGTCCAAACGCAATTCTCGAGTCTCTGGCTCCGGCCGAGAGTTGAGTCTGGACGTCCCGAGCCGTCGCCCCCAAACCTCGAGGGGAGAGCGGGTCGGAGGGTCTAAGAAGAGCCAAAGCGGAGGGTGGAGCAAGTCCCCAGGGTGGTAAAGGGAATCCCGGGTACATCGGGACTTAGTTGAGTTCTCAGGACTGGAAGATTGAAGCGGCAGGGGATCCTTGGCAGCCTTTCCCCCCCCGAATCCCGGGCTGGGGTAAGGAAGAAGTGTATGGGGATGGGGAGCCGTTCCCCCAGAGCCGCTAGGGGATGCAGAGTGGGGGAGGTGGCCCTTTTGCAATCCCCCCGTTCCCTCCCGGGGTCCAAGTGATCCCAGGCCCCGCCCTCCGGAGCGGAGGCCCCGGTTGGGGGCCACGGTTAGGGAACTGTGGCTTAGGTTGTCTGCGCGACTGTGCTGGGCCGGGGGCGGAGACCGTGGTCCCCACGTGGCGATGGACTCCAGGGACGCCGGCTCCTCGCGGCGGGCATCAGCGTCCCGAGGGCTGGGGAACCCAGGCGTCCACGTCGCGTCCCACCCGCTCCGCGAGTAGCGGTGACGTCTCTCCAGGCGGGGGCGGGGGGGAGTGGAGTGGAGGGGCAGGCGGAAGTGACGTAGGGCCCCAGCGCCCGGGCCATGGCGGTGGCGGCGGCTGCGGCGGGAGCTGCTGTCTGAGCAGCGGCTGCAGATCCAGCGAACCCGGCCCGGGAGCCCGGGCTCAGGGCGCGGCGCGGCGCGGCGCTGCGGCGGCGGCAGCGCGGACCTCGGGAGCCCGGTGAGGGGCCGGGCCTGCGCAGGGGCCAAGGGGGGGAGGCTCTGAAGGGAAGGCTCCGGAGAGGCGGGGTCTGAGCGAGGGCGGTCCCCCTAATCCCGTCCCTCCCCTTTCCCCTTCCCCCTCTCCCTAGCCCTCCTCTCCTCCTCCTCTGCTTTGGAGCCCCGGCGGGGGTCTGCCCGGTCACCATGACGACGCCGGCGAATGCCCAGAATGCCAGCAAAACGTGGGAACTGAGTCTGTACGAGCTCCACCGGACCCCGCAGGTGACAGGATTCTCCCTTCACAGCTAGTACTCCCTCTCCCCAAGCCCCTCAATCCACAGACCCCTCTCACAGGCTCTTTTCCATTTTTTTTACTGGATTCTACCTACCCTGCCCGATTTCACAGACTCCTTTGACCTTAACTTTGAATCGCCTGAATTTTTTCAGAGCAATTTGACATTTGTTTCATTTAATCTTCAAAACAGCCACAGAGAGGTAAAACAAATATTACTATCTTCTTTTGAAAGATAGTAAACGGACAGAAATTACCTTCCCTATTCTTCAGTACAATATCATAGGTCAGTGCCTATAAGACTCACTATGGGAGTATATTGAAAATGGAGTTTTCCAGCGTGCTTATCCCTGCACCCCCACCCCAACATTCTGAAACAATAATGGGATGGGGCCCCAGAATCTGCGTTTTTAACAGGCAACCTAGGGGTTCTGGTATATAGCTAATACCAGGATCACACTTTAGGAAATTCCGTTGAATAGTCTTCCCAAACCACAGAGGTATGCCATCCCCACCCGCGGGTGTCTCTCCAAGATTTCATGTCCTATTGCAAAGCTCCTACTCGTAATTAAGGAACACACTAATTATGTTTTCCATTCTATCCAAGTCATTAGTTCCCTTCTCTCAAGAATTCCCATCTTCCTCAAGTGGCCAACATGGGGTACTCAGATTCTGCTATCTCACTATGTTTCTCAAAACTCCCATTTCATGGACCACTTGTTTCTAAAACTCCCCCCCCCCCCCCCCCCCAACGCACCACCACCTTTCCTCTCACGGATTCCTCCAGGAAGCCATCATGGATGGCACAGAGATTGCAGTTTCCCCTCGGTCGCTGCATTCAGAACTCATGTGCCCTATCTGCCTGGACATGCTGAAGAATACGATGACCACCAAGGAGTGCCTCCACCGGTTCTGTTCTGACTGCATTGTCACGGCCCTGCGCAGCGGGTAACAGGAGGGACACCATTGTGATGGGGTAAAGGGTACAGCTTTGAGGCCTCAACGCCCTGGCATCTGACTGCTCAGGGCCTCCTCTCTCCTACCCCAGGAACAAGGAGTGCCCTACCTGCCGCAAGAAGCTGGTATCAAAGCGATCTTTGCGGCCAGACCCTAACTTCGATGCTCTGATCTCAAAGATCTATCCCAGCCGTGAGGAGTATGAGGCCCACCAAGACCGAGTACTCATCCGCCTCAGCCGCCTGCACAACCAGCAGGCACTGAGCTCCAGCATCGAGGAGGGACTGCGCATGCAGGCCATGCACAGGTTTGGGGGCCAGGACGGAGGCGGCAGCAGGGCTGGTGGGACGCTTGGGCTTGCGGGTCAGACTCCTGGCACTGTCTTTGCTGTCTGCCAGCTTTTAAGTCTTAGCACCCTAAAAGCTGACTACACCCTGGGTTGTCAAGCCTGGAAGTCATGGATATAAATTGCAGTTAGCAACTGACACTACTGTTCTTAAGAAGAAAATAGCTCACCTTCTAACTTTCTGGAGGTTACAGCAAAAGAATGATTTGGGTATAAGCTCCGGATTCACATTGCTGGCAATTAAATGACCTCCTATGCCAGTATGGCTCAGTCTTTAATGCATACCTCAAATTATCTGAGGGTCTTATTAGAAATGCAAATTCTGAGTCAGTTGGTCTAGGGTTGGGCCTGAGATTCTGCCTTTCTTGGACCATACTTTAAGAGGCAAGGGACTGTGATCTCAAACAAGTTAATCCCTCTGAGCCTTAGTTTCCTCAGTCATAACACAGAGATGACATAATTATCTGCCCCATAAGACTTGTGTTATGAGATCGATCAGTGCAAAACACGTAGCAGTATGTTTGTCACACAGTTAGTGTTTAATAAATATTAGGTGTCATGGTTAAGATTTCCTGGTCTCTTAAATCTCTGAAGTTAGAAGTCTGAACCCCTTGTCCGTCATGCTTTCTAACCTCAACCACTTGCTTCTACAGGGCCCAGCGTGTGAGGCGGCCGATGCCTGGGTCTGATCAGACCACCACGATGAGTGGGGGGGAAGGAGAACCGGGGGAGGGAGAGGGGGATGGAGAGGATGTGAGCTCAGACTCCGCCCCGGACTCTGCCCCAGGCCCTGCTCCCAAGCGACCCCGTGGAGGGGGTGCAGGGGGGAGCAGTGTAGGGACTGGGGGAGGTGGTACTGGTGGGGTGGGTGGGGGTGCTGGTTCTGAAGACTCTGGTGACCGGGGAGGGACCCTGGGAGGGGGTACCCTGGGCCCCCCAAGCCCTCCAGGGGCCCCCAGTCCCCCGGAGCCAGGTGGAGAAATTGAGTTGGTGTTCAGGCCCCACCCGCTGCTCGTGGAGAAGGGAGAATACTGCCAGACTAGGTGAGAGCCCTGTGCTTCCCCGACCACTGAGAAACCAAAGGTCACATAAGCTTCCACCCGAAGTAGGCTCTGCCCAACCCAAGAAAGAAACCCTAACCCAGAGCCCTCCTGGAAAGTCCCCTACTTCTCTTCTCCATTTGAGGCTTCCTGTGCTCTAAACGTGCCCTCTTTCCCACTGCAGGTATGTGAAGACAACTGGGAATGCCACAGTGGACCATCTCTCCAAGTACTTGGCCCTGCGCATTGCTCTTGAGCGGAGGCAGCAGCAAGAGGCAGGGGAGCCAGGAGGGCCTGGAGGGGGTGCCTCTGATGCTGGGGGACCTGATGGGGGGAGTGGGGAGGGTGGGGGTGCTGGAGGAGGTGACAGCCCTGAAGAGCCTGCCTTGCCCAGTCTGGAGGGTGTCAGCGAAAAGCAGTACACCATCTACATCGCCCCCGGGGGTGGAGCTTTCACGGTGAGCCTTTGAGGGCAGTGGTATGGGGAAGGGGGTGGCCTGGGGCCATACAGAGCCGTGCTCCTGACTTCTCACTGACCAGCTCTCTCCTTCCTCTGCATCTCCCTCTCCCTTCCATGTCCTTCTCTGTCACCCTATGTGCCCCATCTCTTTATTACTACTTTTTATTTCCTCTTCCCTTGGTCACCTCTCCCTGTACCATCTTCTCCAACTTTGCTTTCTCTTCCCCTACCTCTCCCTCCCATCCACTCTGTAGACACTGAATGGCTCACTGACCCTGGAGCTGGTGAATGAGAAGTTCTGGAAGGTGTCCCGGCCACTGGAGCTCTGCTATGCCCCGACCAAGGATCCAAAGTGACCTCACAAAGGGACAGCCAGAGGATGGGGACCATGGGGTGTCCCTGTGTCCTGGCCCACCACCCCAGCTTTGTCCCCCAGTGCCCCCCAGCCCAGCCAGCCAGCAAGAGGACACAAAGGAGGACATGTGGCTTTTATACAAAATATCTATATCAAATTCTATATTGTACAGAGTGGGGCATGTGCCCCATCTATTGCCTTTTCTATTTCCCCCAACCTCCCATCCACACAGGACATTGGATAAGGTGAAGAACCCTCCTTTCATGCCCTCATACCAACAACAAATTTGCTTTTTTTCCTCTTTGAAACCTGCAGTTCTGTGTCTTTATCAGGGATGTACTAGAAGGAAAAAAAAAAAAAAAGATTGGAGAGGGAAGCCTAGGAATCATGTAAATCAGCCTTGGAAAGGGGGAGGAAATGTCAAAGGTTACTCGAGGTGTCTAATTTTCATTTTCCTCAACCTCCAAGTTTGGGTGTGTGAAGTCACATCCCAGACTTGTCCCCTAAATCCTGAGTGGCCCAGGCTGAAATCCAGGGTTTCAATACCAAAGGGAAAGCTGGAAAGTGGCTGACGACAGTAAGGCATGTTTGTAGAGGTGGACTGGGCTTGACGTTTACCGGAGGAGTGACTCCGCCTCACTCCAAGGAGCTCGTTCCTATAGCCAGGAAGAAAAGGGGAAGGGGTAGGCAGGGCTGCAAGAACCCCGCTGCTCACGGCTTGGCCACCCCAGCATCTCCAGGGGACTATACTTCACAGGAGAGCTGGAGCTGGTCCCTCCTGCCCCAGCGGCCCGCGGAGCGGAGGGAAGGCCACCGGGTGTTGTGGTGTGGGTGCCCGTCCAGGCAGTGGCTGGGAGCGGGGCGGTGGGGCTGTCCGGCGAAGCCATTCCTGCTCTGCGCCTCCGGTTACACGGGTGGGCGGGGCCAGGAGACGGGCGCAGGGCTGCACACTCTTCCCGGGAGCAAGGGGATGGGGGGGGGGGGGGCGGAATCCCCTGTGCAGCAGATACAGACGCTCCCATTCCCCGCTTCAGCCTTTCTGCCTCTCACTTCCTGTTTCAGGTGCCCTTCATGCCCCCAACCCTGCTCCGCCCAGATTCCTGCGGCTGGCGTGGTTCTCTGCCCAGCGGGCGGAGGAGTCAGCCTCAGCCTGACTCGCTGACTTCAGGGGACCCCCACCACACTTGGAGTTTCTCACTTGTTCCCCTCGTTTTCAGCACCCTCAGTACCGTGGGCTCAGGGGCATCCTCCAGCCCCCTGGTGACCTGGCGTTCATCCCCTAGACCTCTTGCCCTGCAGAAATAGACAACACCCACTCCACCCTCAGAGGAGCCCCTTTCAACACCCGTCTCCTAGGACACGAATCCTGAAACCCTTCTCCCCACCCCCAGCTATCCAGGGGGTGTGACGCTCCCGGGATGCGGGGGCTGGAGGAAGGTGGGCATTGCTCCTGGAATTTCAAGGAAGAGAAACATGCAGAGGAGTCAATAGAGGAAACGGAAGAATATGAAATGCACTTGGCTTCCCTTTCTGTTCCAGAGAGGGCCACTCCCTCACTCCTTCACCCCAGCCCGAACACACCTGGCAGCCCTTTCCGTCTCTGTGGCCCGCCCTCTGGCTTCACACCAGTTTACGTAGGTGACACCAGGGGGGAGACAAACACAGAAGTGTTGTCTTGGGTAAGTCTCCTCTACCCACCCTACCTGACCAGGAGTTCTCCTTCGGCAGTGCTGGCAGAGGAGGTGTGGGGGGAGCGGGAGCAGCTCAGCTCTGTTCCACTCTCCGGTTCCCTGGGTGAGTTCCCCAAGTACTTCCGCCTCTCGGTTAAGCCTATGGGTTAGGCCAAGTGAGAGATACAAAGTATACAAAACGGAACTTGATATTTTGACGGCCGACAAGATACATGTAGGGGAATAACAATGCCAAGGAGCAAGGTGCAGAAAGAACTGTTGATAACTAGAGTCAGGCAGACTCGAGCAAGAAGGAATTCAAGAAACTTTCACTTGGGAGACCGCTACTCAGCTTCACCCTTTCAGGAACTATGCATTGAGTCCACCGCGTGTCAGAGGCCATTCTGGGACCTGGCTGTTACACACAGCGTATGAGTGGCCCCTGCCTTCCAAGGATTCGATCTAGGGTTGTTTATGGTGAGCTTCCCAATACTGAGTCCAGCATCTCGTCCTGTCAGTTCTATCCACTGTGACATCTGTCAAGTCTGTCCACTCTTTTCCATGCTTCAGCTCCCGGTCCGGCCGCCCACTGGACCATGTGGCTCCCCTCCGAATCTCTGGCAGCTGGAGAGGCTGGGAGGGGCCTTCTGGAATCCACGCTGCACTCCCCAGTAAGAGACCTTTTAGAAATGCAAATCTGATTGTTTCAGTCACCCTGCTTAAACCTCTTCAATGGTTTCCCATTGATCTTAAGTTAAATATCCAAGTCCTTAACCTGGCCTCAAAGGCCCTGAGGGGCGTGGCCCGCTTTGCCGACTCGCGCCCCACCTCGCACTGTTCTTGTCCGCGTGCCCGCTGCTGGACCCCGGCCGGCAGCCTCCTGCTTCCATGTCTGTCTTAGGTCCTCTACCCCACGCTCAGGGAAGGTACCCTAACCGGCCTTCCAGGGTCCAATTCCCCTCCCTGAGCTCCCACGCCAGGGCGTGCCTTTCCCTGGAGGCACATCGCACAGTGGCGGTTGTACATTTGTTGGTGATGATTTAATTAAGGTCTGTCTCCTCACTCTTGCCATTCCCTGGACGTAGACCCTAACACTCCATAAATACTGAGTTGAAATACCGGTTGAATAGATAGATGTATGTTTGCAGGATCTGGGACGGGGGCTACATATTTCAGGCTTTAGAAGGCACTGTGGAATAACGCGGCAACAGCGCAGGACTGAGAACCAGAATATCTGGGTTCAGTGACTAGACAAAAGTGTTAGTGGTGTGACCTTCAGCAGGCGGTGAACCACTCTAAACCCTAGATTTCTTATCTATAAAATGGGAACGATTTCAGAATCACACAAGATGGAGGAATTAGAAAATCTAAACACACGATCACCTAGAAATAGGGGATAAAACGTTAAAAATTAAAATATGGCTGAATTCTCAAAAGAACAGTATAATTAAATTTCTAGTGCTAGAAACAAAGATGAAACGGGGCTACAGTTATCAGAGGAGGGGGGCTGGGAGGGCCTACGTTAGCCACCCAGGGACAGGAGATGAGGGCTTGGTCCTGAAGAGGTGGGGAATTTAGATGAAAGGTAGCCAAAGCTGCCTCAAGAAGAAACGAAAATCCGAAGATCTATAAATTCTAATAATTGAACTAGAAGCTAAAAATACACACAGTGCCTCCATAATTTTATAGATGTATTCTGCCAACTCTTAAAGGAACTGTTTGTTTATTTTTATAAACTGTCCCAGAAAATGGAAAAAGGCCAGTCACACTTACAAGACTAATAATCTTAAATAAAATATTAGCTAATTGAATCCAGTGCCATTTGTGCAAATTGCGTTTATGTGCGCATATGTACATGTACAGGGGCATGTGTGACAAAGGAGGGTTTGTTCCAGGAATGCAAGGATGTTCTAACTTTAAAAGTTCATTAATGATATTTTTACAATATTGACATATTAAAAATAAAAAATATGATCATCCCAGCAAGTACAGAGAATGCATTGGATAAAGTTTAGCACTAATTGATGATTTTTTTTTAATCTAAAAAAAAAATCTAATCAGGAATGGAAAATAACTTTCAACGTCAAGACAAGGATACTAGTTTTTACTGTTGCTATTCACCTTGTGTTGGGGGTATCTGAACTGGTGCATTTAGAAAAAAAAGCCATCACTCTACATAGATATTGATTATTTACAAAGAAAATACATGAGAACCTACAAACAGAACTAATATACTCCTTTCTGGAGGCAAGATGAATACACAGCAATAAACAAACAAGAGATTTTAAAGAAAATACCATTTGTAACAGCAGCAAAAACTATAAGATAATTAGGAATAAATACGCATATAACAAAATGTGTGCACGATTTTTGTGGAGAAAATTATAACAGTTTATTGCAGGACATTTTTGAAAAGAAGACATAAAAAGATGGAGAAATATGCCATGCTCATAAAAGGAAACTTCAACATAAAGCTTGTAATTTTTCTCAAGTCTATAAATTCAGTGCCATTCTAATCAAAACCCCAATAGGATATTTTATGGAAATTTACAAGCTGTTCTTAAAATCCTTAATGGAAGAGTAAATGCCCAAGAAAAGCCATAACAAATTTGAAGTGGGAAAATACCAGAGTACTTGCTTTCTGGATCTAGAGTGATTAAAGCAGTGTACTCCTGGCACATGGGCAAATAAATAAACCATTGAGACACAATAGAACTTCTTGAAATCAGACCCTTAAAGATATGAGAACTTGGTGTATCACAAAAGTGATACAAATCAGTGGGAAAGGATGGACTATTTGTTAAATTGTCTTGGATTAATTGACTATCCAAATGGGAAAAAAAATAGATCTCTACATTAAAACCTACCCCAAAATAACATTCAGATAGCTTCAATGTGTAAAAGACAAAACTTAAAACTGTTCAAAGAAAATATAAGGTACTATATTGATGATATCAGAGTAGGGAAGGATTTCTTAAAATACAAAAAGCACAAACACTAAAAGGAAAGATTGACATATATGACTACATTTTTGGTTTTGGGTTTTTCTTTGGGGAGTGTGGGCTTTAATGTGGGTAGTTTCCTGGCTGGGAATCGAACCCAGGCCGCAGTGTTGATAGCACCGAAGCCTTAGCCACTACACCACCAGGGAGCTCCATGACTACATTTTTGAAAGGTTTTAAATTTCTGTAAGACAACAACACATCTTAATGACATAAAAAGACGAGCCACATACTTGAAAAATTTACATCCTATATGACCAATGAAGGCTTGATATTCAGAACTCTTGAAGATCAATAAAAAAGTGACAAAACAAAAACAAAAACAAAGGCAGGAGAGGGAGAGAGAGAGACAGAGACAGAGAGAGACAGAGAGAAGCAGAAGCTATGACAGGCAAGACACCAAAGAGGACCAGGTATGAAAAACAACTTCCAATGTCAATACAAGGATACTAGTTTTTACTGTTTCTAGTCACCAAGTGGCAGATAAACATGAAAAGATTCTCTACTGCACTGGTAATGCAGAAATGCAAACCAAAACCATGAGATACTACTTTACACACACTAAATAAGCAAAATTAAACTAACTCTGATGACACCAATAGGAACTCATACATGTTGTGTTGAAGTGTGAACAGCTATAACAAATGAGAAGTTTAGCAATACTTCATGATGAAAATGCACATGCCCTAACACCCGGAAACCTTTCTTCTAGGTGGCGTGTCCCTCAAAAGAGTGTCTCTAAGCATGCGCAGGAGGCAAGGATAGGAATGGGCATTGCAGTATCATTTGATTGTCAAGAAAAAGTGGGAAAAAAGATAATGGGTCCTTAGGTAAAAAAATAAATAAAGCATGGTTTATTCTTAGAGTGCTATACAGCAGTTAAAATGAATGAATTATAGCTATATTTACTAATACAATGAGTACAAGAGGCTGCAAAACTGGGTATCGTATGACATCATTTATGCAAGCTTTAAAATACACGATAATACCTGTTTAGGAAAACAAACACAATTGGTAAAAGTACAAACTATGCATGGGAATAATCCCCAACAACTTCAGAATGGTAATGACCGAGAAAGAAGGTCAATGGGATGGTCTCCAGCTGTATGTGCAACGCTTTGTTTATTTTTAAAGAAAAAGATACAAAAGAGGTGACGTGAAAGTGCCGAGTGGCTTAGTGGGCTCGCTGCGATGATTAGATGAGCTGGCAAACAGAAAAGTGCTAAGAAAAAGTTATGTGTGGTGATTAATGTACTTAGAAGAGTACAGAACTGTTACTACGTAGGTGGAGAGATCTGATTCCTTCTTACCTGTCCCTCTACACATATGTGAAGTCTTACTCCTCCTCTTTATCCCTGTTAATCTTAGCTAAGTTATTTGCCTCAATTTCCTCATCTACAAAATGCATATATTAAGATTGTCTATCTGATAGCATTGCTGTGAGAGTTAAATAAATCAAATTGCCTAGAACAGCACCTCGCTTAGAGTAACTACTTTAGAACAGGGGTCCCCAAACCCCGGACCACGGGCCAGTAGGACCGTCGTGGCCTGCTAGGAACCGGGCCACACAGCAGGAGGTGAGCCACTAGCAAGTGAGCGAGCAAGCGAAGCTTCGTCTGTATTTACAGCCGCTCCCCATCGCTGGCACTACCGCCTGAGCTCCGCCTCCGGTCAGATCAGCTGCTGCATTAGATTCTCCCAGGAGCCTAAAGGCTATTGTGCACTGCGCATGCGCATCCCTTCCCCCCAAGCCCCCCCCACCCCACCCCAGCCCCCCGTGGAAAAATTGTCTTCCAGAATCCGGTCCCTGGTGCCAAACAGGGGACCTCTGCCCTAGAAGACTGTTATTGATGATGATGATGCTATTAATTGCTGTTATTGCTTCCAGCTGCATATATTTCTTCTTAAATTTCAACTTTTAGGGGGAGTTCCCTGGTGGTGTAGTGGCTAGGCTTTAGCGCTCTCAATGCTGCAGCCTGGGTTCCATATCCAGCCAGGGAACTACCCCTTACAAAAAAAATATCAACTTTTAAAATCTCCTAAGAACCTCACTTGGCAATGAAAGTGCCCAGTATCTGAGAAGACCCAGACCCTGCCTTCAAGGAGCTAAATGCAGGGTTACAAACTGACATTCCTGTGAAGGTCAGGCAGGTAATGTGCAAAGTGCCAAGGTGAGGTTGTAAAAGACAGAGCACTCTTCCCACCTGGAGGTCGGGTGTTGCCAAGTATTAATGGGAATTCAGAGCAGCATTGCCACATTTAAAAAAAAAAAAATTGTTTTCAACAGAAACTATAAATCCCAATTTTCTGTAGAATTTCTCCATCTCTGAGTGTTGCAATTAATTCCAAATGATAATGAAAGCACATTGTGAACCAAATGAAATAATTGGGTGGATTGCCAATTTTTGACCCCAAGGTGGAGGCTCTCACAGAGACGATGCATGAGCAGATCTTGAAAAGGCAACATAATGAGAGTTATAATAAAGTTGCTAGTGCAGTGAGCACATGGTGGGTCAAAGATGACAGCAAGTTCTTTGTCACTCCTCCCATCAAAACATGCAGTCTATTTTTCCTTCCCTTGTGTCTGGTCTGGCCCTCTGACCTGTCTTGACCAACAGCATATGGCAGGAGTGATTGTGTCACTTCTGAGGTTGGGTCTTATGAGCTCTGCAGCTTCCACTTTTGCCCCTTGGAACATGCCTCCTCGAACCCAGTCACCATGCTGTGAGGAAGCTCAAGCAGCCACAGGGAGAGACCACGTGAAGCAGAACCGAGGCTCACACACCCCCAGCAGTGGCTGAGCTCTAGCTGGCAGCCACCGGCAGCCGCTTGTCAAGGGAGTGAGCCACTTTGGAACATCTACCCACCCCAGGGCCCTAGCCAACAGTAAAGGAACTGCCATCAACCTGCAGAACTGTGTGAGTCAGTAAACTTAAATTTTAAGACACCAAATATTAGGGTGGCTTGTCCAACAGCAATACATAAGCAAAATAGGCAGCATTAGGAAAAATAAGAGGCTTGATTTCACCTATAAGAGTCAGAATTTAAGATTTGAGATCATTCTTGAAAAGGGCATAGATTGGCTTTGTGTGTGTGTGTGTGCGTGTGCGTGCACGTGTGCGTGTGCGTGCGTGCGCGTGTGCATGTGCATGTGTGCGTGTGCGTGCACACGTGTGTGCGTGTGTGTGTGCACGTGCGTGTGTGCGTGCGTGTGCGTGTGTGTGTGCGTGAGTGCGTGTGTGTGTGCACACGTGTGTGCGTGTGCGTGTGTGTGTGCACACGTGTGTGTGTGCGTGTGTGTATGTGGGTGTGTGTGCGCGTGCGTGTGTGCGTGCGTGTGTGTGCGTGTGTGTCTGCGTGTGTGTGTGTGCGCGTGTGCGTGCGTGTGCGTGTGTGTGTGTGTGGAAGGGGGACTGGATGGTGAGTAGTTAACTTTCCAGATGGAGGGGAAAGCACATCCATCGCATGGGTAATGAGCAGCAGGATGCAATCGAGGATCACCAAGTCAGTCAGTTTTGCCAGTTGGGGCACGAAGTGCAAAGATAGGAGGGCTCAGAGGTAATAATTTCTAACATTTCTTGAGCACTTACTGCATGCTGGGCACTGTGATAGATGCTTCACAAAGTCATATAAATCACTAATCTTCACAACATTTCTGTCTCCTTTTATACATGAGAAAATTGTGGTCCAGAGAGGTCACACAGCCATCAAATGGCAGAGCTGAGATCTGATGCAGCTCTGTAAAATCTCAGCTCTTTCCATTACATTACTGAGACACTGCAGCTTCATATATGAGTCAGATCCCGAAGGGCCTGTGTGCCAGGTGAACAAGTGGGATTGTTCCTGAAGGGAAGAGGCAGCCACTAAGTGCGAGTTGCCGGGGTGGGGTGGGGGGTGCCTGTGGGAGTGGGGGGGGTGTGTCGGGGCGACACATTCTGATTTTCACTTCAGAAGCATCCTTCTGGCAGCTGTGGCAAAACCAGAAGCAGAGGATGAGTGAGGAGACATTCCCAAGTTCAAGGCGGGGACATCTAAGCAGTGCTCACGGGGACTGACCAAGTGGCTGGGACTGGAAGTTCGGTTCAGAGTCTCGGAGAGTAGCCAGAGAGGTAGGAGAGTGAGAGGGAGAGAGGGAGAGTGGTTTCACAAACATCAACAGAGGAGCATGCAAAGCGCGGAGTCAACAGGATCAAATTGCTCCAAAGGGAAACGAAATGAAGATGAAAAATGCCCATTGGCTTTGGCAATGAGGAGACCCAGGTCAGTGGGAGGGTGGGAGGGGTGGAGTTGACCGGTGCGAATCGAGGGGTGCAGTGCTTATCCTCCGCTGGGGCACGCACGACCCCCCGTCAGCGGCTTACAGCAGCAGTGGCCGTACCGGAACTCGCGCGGAGCCTGAGGGTGAGGGCTTCGGGCAGGGCACAGCCGGGCCCACGCGTCCGCGCTCCGCAGTGTCTGAGGGCTCGCTCACTCGCAGGGCTGCTGCGTGCGGGCAGTCGGCGCAGACGCTCGCCGCTACGCCGCCCCGCCCCGCCCCGCCCCCACCCCGCCCGGACGGCTGGGCTCCCGCGGGGCGAGCCTCCTGCGGAAGGGAGAGGGCGCTGGCGTTTGAGGGGCCCAGGACGAGAGTACAAATAAAGGATATGAAGTTCCAGGGATTTAATCTGCCTACTCAGGTTGTACAGTTGCTAAAAAGAGACGGAAATTTATTTTGCCAAACCCACAACTTGAACAGGTCAGATAAAATCCATATAATTTCATATTCTTTATCGACTTAGTTGCAGATCAAAACAATGAAGATCTATGTGGTTTCCATTTGTACTCTTTTTTTAGTTTTTAAAAATTTAAGAAGATGCCTTCTTTGAAGATACTCTTTTTTATTTTTAGCTTTATTTCTTTGAATGCCACCTTCATAGTTTGTTTTTAACATTATCTCAGTGTACTCATTCTCAGTGACCTAGGATTAAAAAATAAAATATAGTTGTAGCCAAAGTTTATAAAACTTTAAATGTATTTCCACCAAAAAGTGCAAATGTAAATGTAAAAACACTAAAATCATTTTAATATGTTTACCAAAATTATTTTCTTCTAAAATATTCAAAATTATCTGTTGAAAAAGGCAAAGTACAATTTATAGTTAATAAATATTTATGTTTAAAATCAAACTAATTTAAATGAACCTGGGTATTTTGCTTGCTGTAAAAAAAACTATAAAAGTTTTATAGAAATCAAACTCTTCATAATCTAGTATTCAATGTTCACTCAGCAATATAGAAAATTAATATCATACTTCACAAAATTTATGTCTAGACCTAGATACATACAAATTTAACAGTGATAAGAATTATTTATATTACAAAATGTCCCTCAGCTGTCATTTGCAACTATTGGAACTTTGGTAAAACATATCAATACCCCTAGAACACAGAGAGAAACAAGAAAAATGGACACTCCACACTGTTGGGAAATGATACTTTATTATGCTTTTTGAGAGATAATATTCGACAAGTTAATTAAGTTGTATTTTCCCTTACCTAAGTGCTGCCACTGTCTGAATGAATGCTCCACACACTCCAAAACACCTGTGCCCCAGAACCCCGCAGGTGCACACCCTCTGCTCTCACAGCGTCTGCTTATAGTTATCCTTTGTTTCCAGGATACGGGACAGAGGTTGCAGTGGTATTTCTCTGGAGCCCGAGCACTGTTAATTATGACAGTGGATGTTCAGGGTTTCGGGTTGTGTCATGCCAGCACTGAGGGCCCAATCCCAAGTGAGAGAGGCGCCCAGGTGTCATTTAATAAATGTTGTGTGTGATAGGTGAAGCCCCCTAAAGTAAGTGGGCCAGGGCAGGGTCCCTGTGGTCCACATCTGAAGATGAGACTGTTTGTGGGAGAAGATCACGACTCAGTTTTGAGTAGGCTAAGTTGGGGGAACCTTTGAGAAACCCAAGGTCAGATACAGGAGTCTTGGGATCACAGGAAGATGTAAATTTGAAAGTGATCAGCTAATAGCAACTGAAGTCATGGGTTAGATGTGACCCCCTGGGGAGACTGTGTAGCAGGAGAAGAGGAGGGGTTCAGGACTCTTGACTCTTGAAGATTTCCAGGATGGCCAGTGAGAGCAGGATGAGCTGACGAAAGAGTAAGGAGCAGCCAGAGGGAGAGGAAGAAGCCAGAAGAGTGCTCAGTCCCAGAAGTGAGAGGAAGACAACATGTCGAGAAAGAACTGGGTGGCAACGTTAAATATTGGTAGGGGTTCAAGTAGGAGAAAACTTTTAAAAATGGATGTAATGACATGAAGGTCATTGCAAAAACATTTGAGTGGCATGGGGCAGATGGACACCAGCCTGAAAGAGTTGAGGAGTGAGCGGAAGTGAGAGAACAGAGAATTTTCCCCAACTTTTTATTATAAAAAGTTCCAAATGTACAGAAAAGTTGAAACTTTGATACGATTACCATTTGTACATCCATCTTACTTAGATTTAACAATTATCATTTATACATACGTATAAATATTTATATATTTATATATAGTTCTTGAACCAGGTGAAAATTTAGGAAATTGTGATGCTTCACATTTTAACAATTCAACATACATCCCCTAAAAGTAAGGGCTTCTTCCTACGTAACCACAGATGACAGCTAAGAAAATAACAACTGGTCCCTAATATTATCCATACGCAGCCTATACTCAAAGTCTCCCCCATAATCCCCACATGTGTTTTATATGTGTCTTTCCAACCAGGATCTAATCAAAGTACATGCACTGTGTATGTGAGAAAGAGGTTGGATGAGGCAAATGAGAGGTACAGGGAGCAGTCTGAGGAAGAAAGGTGGAGGAAGGGAGCTTTTTTTGTTTGAGAGGGAGAGGTTGCAGACTCAAGCTGATAAAAGGGCTAATGGAGGAACTGAGATGCAGAAAAAGGGCTAATCGAGCTAGAGAGACTAGCCTTGGGCAGTAGGAATGCAACTCTGCTACTCCAGGGGTTCTCAAAGGGGGGTCCCCAGGCCAGCAGCATCAAGCGTCACCAGAAAACTAGTCACAAATGAAAATTCTAGCGCCCCCACCTTGACCTCCTAATCAGAAACATGCCTTTTGACACACTTTCCAGGCAATTCTAAGGCACAGAAAGTTGGAGAAGCATTGCTGTACGCTAACACAAGGAACTCGGAGGGATGGGTACAGATGTAGTTGTGGATTTGCTCACAGGTGGTTGAGGGAGTCCCCCTCTGACGGCTTCAGTTGTCTCTGGGGCATAAGAGTTAGACATCAACTGAGTCAGGTGAGAGACAGAGAGAACCTCACAGGTTCCAGGGCGAGGGAGTTTAACGTAGCCAGCGACCAGCATGGTGTGGTCGGGTCACCAAGCAATGCAGGGCCTCCTTAGACCACGCATGAGGGGTGCTAACCACGTCCTGGCTGTGTGACTTCCTCCCACATTTCTCAGCTCATAGAGTAAAATCCTGAAGAAAACTCATCACTGGGTTCATGTAGGGATGAGGTTTTGCCAGGTAGGTGCAACATAGAGAGAGTCCAGGGAGTTTGTCAAGAGTATTGTTGAAATGAAGGGTCACCCAGCTGAAGCTGAATAAGGAGGTGCTGGTGGGTTGGACAAAGGGGGACATCATTGATCCGGAGTTCCCAGGAGGCTGCAGAAGGTTGTGAGAGGAGCAGACAGACTGATGGATGGAAGGTTAGGAGACGGTGGTGGCTGGGGCAGACTGCTTGAATGAGAGATTTTCGAGGAGGGGGTGGGTGCTTCAGGTGACAAGGTGACAAGAACAAGTGGTGGATAGTTTGGAGTGGAAAACGTCCAGGGGATGAAGTCACCAAGTTGTTGAGAAATCAGGTGGGGAATGGGTCATCCCTGTGGACGATGAGATGGGAAGAGATAGTCCACCAGGTGTCCGTGTCCCCCTCGGTGAGGTGGGCAGGTCTGGCAGGTGGAAGACGGTACCGAAGAGGAAGGAAGAGGGCAATTAGAGGGCAACTTAGCCCAATGGCTGAGCCTCAGAGGCAGAGGGTTAATATAAACTAGAAACTGGGGGTGGGAGCAGAAATAGTCTGGAGGCAGCAATCTGGAGCAAGGAAGGCACCCTCATCCGTAAGAAAATAAACAGCTCTCATTTCAGAAGCCAGCACAGAAGGCAGTGCCCTCAGGGAGAGTTACATTTCAGTTAAACCCGGGAAGTGGAGGGAGACCCACGGAGAAGTTAAGAATATGAGGAGATTTGCCACTTATTAGAGGGCATGAGGCTAGCTTAGGGAGGGGGTAAGTAGGGGCTGGGCCACAGCCAGAAAGCACAGAGAGCGTCATAGAGACAACAACACTATAGAGTGGGTGGTCTACGGAGCTTACATTTTCACTAAGTGACACAAACCAGCTGGACTTCATCCAGTTAGTCTCTTGGAAGCTGTAAAAAGTGGCAGTTATTGATGAGGCCTCTAGAGCAGTCCGGCCTGGATTCAAATCTGAGCCTTGTCCTGTGTGAGCTGTCTATAACCTTGGGCAAGCCCTCTGGGCCTCAGTATTCTCTTCTGCAAAACAGAGATAATTATATGCCTGAAACCTATGTAATCCTTGCTAACAGATGTCACCCCAATAAGTCTAACAATAAAAATGAATTAAAAAAAAAAAAAAACAGAGATAATAGTACCTAGCTCACAAGGTTGTTGTGATGATTCAGTGACTTAGTGTTAAATGTTTATAGAATCTGGGCACCTCAGATATGCTTGGGGGCAGCTCCTGGCCCATGGAGCAGCCTCTTTGATTACCTGGACCCTGGCCCTGCACTAGGTAGAAAACACAAGTAATGATCACTTGGATGGGAATGGCGAGTTTGAGGAGCAGTTGCAAATGCAAGAATTATATGGACACCAAGGACAGCAAAGAAGATCCCCGTAGAAAATGGATTCTTTCAGGCAGTAGCCGGCTGACACCCCCTACAACTGGGACCTGGACAAGAAGGCTTGCTTCCCCAAGACCATAGAAGGTTTTGTTGCTACATGTCAGGGCAGTATGGCTTCTGTAATGATGGTGTGTCTAGCTCTACTGCAAATGTGCAAGATGTCAATGCAAGGGATGCAGAGAAACTTCTGCAAAGAAAACCCAAACCTATTGATCCCAAAAAGAGGGGAGATAAAAGAAAGGTGGAATCAAGATGGTTTTATGTTGAAAAATATGGAAATACAAATATATCCTATGTCTGGTTTCCTCCAAACATTATAACGGGTGAATTTATACACCTTATTTTCAAATTTTGCATTATTATGATAGATCTTCAGAAGAATGTAAGGTCAAGCTTTACAAGGAAATCATAAAGGAGCTGGGCTTTTCTGTTATTTGAAGAGAGGGTCTGGGGATCTCGCATTCAAGTTTTTAGATAAAGATGAAATTAGAAGGTACAAATTACATGTCAAGGTGACAAAATTTCAGCTGAAGGAGAAATACTCATAGATGCCTCAAAAAAGAAGTGCAAAGGCTATAAGGAGAAGCTGCTCCCACAACAAACCAGTTGGACTGGAGAGCAGAGCGGGGCCATCCAGCAGGCACCTTGATGGGCATCCTCAGCAAAACTTGGTTCCATCCTGTGGATGTTGTGGTGCTGAGTGAGATCAGACAAGACCTCTGAGTAGAGTGCTCTAAGTTTGGACAAATTAGGAAGCTCCTTCTCTGACAGTCTTGAAGCTGGTGTGGACTGTGTCCTTAGGATTATAGAGGAAGCTGAGTATTGTTTAATCCTCCACCGAAGGGGCCTTGGTGGGCATGAAATCATTGCTCAAGCATGGGATGGGGTTATAGCTTATCAGGTCGAGGAAACCTTAGGAGAAAAGGAGGAAAGGCTGGGAGGACCAGAAGCTTCCCTTGGTGCTCTCCAAGGCCCTCACAGGCTTTTGGCATCCAGATTCCATCTGTGCTTCAGAAAGAGCAAGACAGACGGCCTTCCACCCTCAACCAGCTGAAACCCGGTCTCAACCCTGCATGCAGACCACTCTTCCCAGGTCACAGACACTCCTCAGATGCCTAACCCAAAGGACCTCGCTGGATTCATTTACTTTAACTCAGGCAGTGAATCAGGGTGTGGGGTGTGGGAAGGGGCTCATTTGTAAAAATGTAACCACCTTACATTTTGCAGTTGGCAACGTGGGGCCCCACGACCCTTGGAGTCACTGCCCCAGTTGGTCACTAGCACATCCTCTCCCAGTTATTCAATCAAATTTTAGTCTGGATGCTGCTGGGAAAGGATTTTGCAGATATAATTAAGGTCTCAAATTGATTTCTCTCGAGTTAATCAAAAGAGAAGCTTTATGGGGTGGGTCCGACTCAATTACATCCAAGGCTTTTAATAGTTGCTGCGAACGAGAAAGCATACGTCTTCACTCCGAGACTTCTGCACCCTCCTCAATTCTAGCAGCTCAGACATGTCAGCTCTCTGCAGGCCCTGGAGCAGGCCCTGTGGCTGCAGGGAACAGATCAGAGAAAACTCAGAAATAAAAATGGAGCCAGTGACACTTCCAAATAAAACTATTAGTAGTCTTCAGAAAGTAAAGGAGGAAGAAGAAACTTGAGGCCAGAGAAAACTTCAGGCCAGTTAATTAAATTTTGGAGTGACCAGGAAATCCAGAATTTTTGTGAAGAATGGGATATACAGCTGGAGATGAGGAACAGGAATCATGCACTGCCCCAAGCAATCGCCAAGGGGCTCAAGCACGAGGGACTAAGGAAGAGCTGGTGGCAATGCCTACACATGCTGCTTGCAGGGCTCACATGGGACGGTTAATGAGGCCACCAGAGGTCAAAGAGTGATCCCTCGCCCTGTCCTTAAGGGGAGGCCTCACACAGCGTCCTGGGACCGAAATGTGAGGACAGTGTCTTCTCAGGTCTTCCACGTGCAGGTGTCCATCGATGTTCCCTGCAAGGAGTTGCTGCCCACCCCCCACGCCTACATGTGAGCTATAGGGGAATCCCCAGGCACGTGACGAGCCTGGCCCCTGCGTGTTCCGTGGTCATCTCGGTAGCTGTGTCCTGGGTCTCTCCCTCCAGATGCCTCTGCCAGCAGCAGTGTCAATCTCCTCTGACTCTGATCCAGACCCTGAACTTAAAGTGGAATCCTGGTTCCAATTCCATTTGGGAGATGACAGGATATGGCAGTTCCACACTCATGACTCCTTCCCTTCCCCAAACCCAATGTAATATGTGCGCGTATCCAAAAATGTACATTAAAATATACCAAATAGAGATTGACAAAATTAAATGAAAAAATTATAAATATACGTTCATAGTGGAAGACTTTGACATACCTTTTTCAACAACCAATAGAAAAGAAACGACAACAAAAAAGGAAACAAGGAGCGATCAGTAAGGACACAGAACATCTGAAGAACACAGTTAACAACTTGACCTGTTTGACAAATTAGAACATCTTCCCCAACAGCAAAGGGATCCACATTTTTTTGTAAATCAAACTTTATTGACCAAAATTACACCATGACATGTCACAGAACAAGCTTCAAAAAAAAAAAAAAAAAAAGTCAAAGGACTGAAAATATGCAGTATATGTTCTCAGAAAGGTATAAAGCAATAATAAAATGATAAGAAAATATTAAACTGCTTAGATATCAAGCAATATGTTTCTAGCTAATCCTTGGATTAAAGAACATATATTAATAAAGAAATTAGAAAATCTTTTGAACTGAATAATAATAGAGATAAAACATATAAAAACTTGTTAGATACAACTAAACAGTGTTTAGAGGAAAATTTCATTAAATTCATATTTTTAGAAAAGGAGACAGGGCTAAAAACCAGTGATTTGAGATTCATCTTGAGACATTGGGAAATGGTTAGCAGACCAAACACAAGCACAGCAACTACGAGAAGTAATAAAGAAATGGCAACAATAAAACAGAAAAAGAAAAGCTCAATGAAGAAATTCACAGGGCTCCCTGGTGGTGGAGTGGCTAGGCTTTGGTGCCCTCAATGCCGTGGACCAGGTTCAATTCCCAGCCAGGGAGCCAACACCCCTCCCTCAAAAAAAGAAATTCAACAAAGTGGTGGGGGAAAGGCAGTGCCTGGAAAGAAGTGAACAGTCAATATGTGGCAGTTAGGTTATTGTCACTCAGAGGACTTAGAGACAGAGGACGCAGACACTCACCCTGGAGCAGGCTGGTCCAGCCCCTCTGCAGGCCCCATCGGACTGGGGTGAGGTGAGAAGAGGGATGGGGTCGTTGAGGAAAGGAAGGGAAGTCTCTAAAGACTGAGTGGGTGCTGTGTGTAAGCTCCCAGTATGCACAGTTTATCCGGGTGGGGTGGGAGAAGGCTGTGCCACGGGGTGGAACACCCATCATTAACATTATTATAGAATTACTGGTGCATGGTAACAATACAAAGTCGGTTTTATTATAAAATTCTGTACAGACAACACACCCTCTTCTTGTCTGCACCCGCGGCCACCCTCCCTTGCCCCTGCCCTTGGCAAGTTGCAGCCTGAGTGGCCCATGTGAGTAAGCAGCCCACTCCTCTCCCAGATGGGGAGCCCCCAGGGGAATCCATGGCAAGCGAGGATGATTTTGCACCTAGTAGCCTAGTTTTGTGCAGCACATTTTTGTACAAGAAGGGTGTTTCCTAAACATTTGATGAATGAATAATTGAATTGAATAATAATGAAAGAGGCCCGAAAATATGGGCAGAAATCACACAAGCAGCAGGCATTTAGTTCAAACATAAAGCAAACCTTCCCTATGACCATGGTTGTAAAAGAATGAAAAACAGGAAACAATCATTCATCAGAGATCTAGTGGTTATTAACCTTTTTATACTTTGAACCCCTTTGGCAGTCTGGTGAAATCTATGGAGTCTCGGAATGTTTTTCAACTGCATAAAACAATATGCAAGGATTACAAAAGAAAACAATTATACTGAAGTTATCAAAATAAAAAACAAATGTGTGATGATAAAATCTAGCAGTGGGTCTAAACATGACTGTAACTGCAAAGTAATGATGAACACATATAACATCTTGAAATTTCTGCAACTGGAAGGTGATATAAAGGCTGTGATTTCTATTGGTGACAGTCACACGTACTGCTAATACTGCTGTGGTTTGGTGACTATATTTGTCATTGGCAGAAATGCTAACTTTTAGTTTGAGGTTAGTGAAAATAAAATGCAATTTTCCCATCTTCATTCACAGATCCTCTGGGGTCCTGGGTAAGAGCCCTGCAGCAGAGCCAGTGAGGGGTCAGAGTGGAGAGGGAGCCAGGTAAGGAGAACATGTTGCTTCCTGCCCAGCAGCCTTCTGACCCTTGGTCCCTGCTACTGACATCCTGAAACTGCCCCGGTTTGTTCTTTTCCAGAGCCTGCCTATTTATTCAGCTTTTCCTTCAGTTCTGTAAATATCCTTCCAATAATTTACTCTCATTTCTTAGAGTTAATTTGTTATTTCTATACTGTAGCCAGCTGCTTCCTCAGCTCCATGACTCCCAGCCTGGAGTCATGGAACAAAGTTGTGAATGTGGGCACTGAATGGCTGTGTGGTGTTGGGCTCGTTACTTATTCAAGCATATGAAACGGGAAGAACAGCTCTACACAGGGTAGGTGTGTGAATTCAGCAAGATGAAATATCTGCTCTATGAAATCAGGGAATTTTATTTTATTTTATTTTATTTTGCTGCTGCATCCAGTGACAATCATAGAACACAGAGGAGGGGATCAATAAATGTCTTGGTTTAATAAATACTCTACCTGCAAACACTCCTTAAACTCTAAAATTCAACATGAATTGCTGTATCCGTTATTCACTGGAGGAAGAGAGCTGATCTCTATTCTTCCCCTCAAAGTTTCATCTTGGTCTTGCTTTCTCCTTTCCCGGAATCTTTGCCCTAAATCTGTGTTGGAAGCCAGCCAATTTGCCTGCTTCACCTAATGCCTGCTTGCCCGAAATCAGAAAAGTCACCCTTATTAAGTGGATAGGTCCATATTGATAGGGTGGGAAGAAAGGAGGATGTCCCTTATTTCTTTTGTCCTCGGAGTACATGATCATACTCAATAGTTGTGAAATTTATGCTGAGATGGGCACCCCCACATTTATGCAGAAACAGAGCTGTTGAACACTGAGTGAATGTTTCCCAAAGAGCCCAGTTAAGAAATAACTCAAGTCAACCTGAAAGGAGTGGCGGGGCGGGCGGGGGAGGGGGGAGGGGGTGGATACAAATGTGGACAAATAGAGGGAAATGGTTTTTCCTTTAAGGACAGCAAAAGTTCCTGAAATAGCAAGGGGGCGCAGTTATAACTCATAAGGACATCTCCAAGTCCTTTCTCAATGATCCTAGATAAGAATCGGGATCCTTGTACCGGATACAGACACCGTTCTTAGGGATTAGCAAAGGGAAGGAGGATATTGATACAGCCTTGTCCTAGGAACGATCCCAGATGTTTCTGGGTCTGTGAGGCCAGTTTGTCATCAGCAGAAAGGGAGAAAGTTAAGGGGCAGTGATGTTCGCTAGAAGTTATGAGTTTCAGCCTGGGTATCACAAGGTCCCACCTACGCCACAGGAACTGAGGGATTTTAGGCTGAAGCAAGAGTCCCTCCGTGCTTCAGCGTGAAAGGGGCATGGAAGAAACCTCGCAGCCTTCGTCAGCAAGAAAGGCGGGAGTGTGTGAGCGAGTAACTCCATCCCCTGGTCGATGCTGCCCCCTGGAGGTCGGTAGAGATATCGCCGCCCCCTTTCATGCTATGCTGTCGGCTTTTCATCCCACCCGGACGGATTGTTACTTCAGAGAATTCCTTTGGATCCCCGGGGGAGTCCAATGTCCCCCAAAACTGTGTGTTCCAATATAATGTGAATGCTCCGGGTTCCAGAAACACGAACCTCCCCATACTCTAGCACTGCCCCTCAGTGAAGTCTGCAAAATACTGCACTTATCAGTCAAATCTGAATACTGTTTGGGTTCGAGGATGGACAGGTCAGATCACAAACTGCGAAAATCCAAGGTACCCGCGTGCGCAGCCCTTCTTTCATCGAAGCAGTAGTTGACTTCCGCTTAAGTCTCCTGTCTGGGAGGCAGTCTCCCTCGCAGGGAAGCCGGCGACCATTTCTCTGGGAACCCGTTCTTTGTCAAAGCAGCCTGCGCTTTCCCTGTTCAAATCCCAAATCCTGGGCCCTTCTCTTGTCCTTGTCGCTATGAGGCTGCAGTCAGGCCAAATATGAGAATATCGGGCCTAGAAGTGGGGTACGGGTGTAGATGAGTGAGGTACAGAGGAGTCCCCAGAGCCGCCGCCCGGGACGAGCTTCCGGTCTCTCGAGGCGCGGAGCACCGAACAGGGGTAAGGGAAGGCCTGGGGCAGAGTCAGGTAGGGTGAAACTGGAAGGACGCCAAGAGGGGGAAAGTAGAAGTAGCACCGGGGGAGGTCTGTTAAGGACGCGGCCTAGTTCCGCCCCTAGGGCGTCCGGGCCAATCGGAAGCCATT
>PVJL010009284.1:0-58704 GCA_004026885.1 Lyroderma lyra
AAATACTACTACTGAAAAGAGCATGCTATAAATAGAATGACGTCATTTGTTTCCAAAAACTCAATGTACTAGACCGATGCAAAAATAATAGTAAAAGTGAGCTATTTCATGGCAGACCCTGGGGGTGAGGTTAGGACTGCGATCCCCGAGTTATCTCGGGGTGAACGCTGCAGCACAGGTGCTGCCAGCACTTACTCTCGGGGCTGATGGGATAAGTCGCTCCTTGGATCGGGCCACGATCATGACCTCCCTTCTTGCAAGGCTCTTGCATGGAGATTTTCTGCTTCACCCCAGAGGTCAGAGGAGGGAGTGCTGGGTGACCACACTGAGACCAGGACTCGGTCTCAGTGGGAAAGACCAGCAGGAGAGCCGGGCGACAGCAGCCAGCGTGTGGCGAGGTGACAGGCTCAGGTGGGGCAGATGGAGCCAAGGAGGCCAGTCCTTGTTCTCAGGCCGTGAGGGAGGATGGAGGGGCGAAGGAGGGAGAGGAAGACGGGAGAGAAGGTGGCAGGACGGCAAGGGGGACAGGAGAGGAGAGGGAGAGAGGCCGAGAGGTGCACGGACTGCCCCGAGCTGCCCTGGCCACCCGGGAGGTTCCAGCAGGCGACAGAGGAAGCCAGCTCAGAGGCCCAGCCTTGCTGAGCCTGCAGGTGACTCCCCAGACACTGTCCATCCACAATCCTGCGAGAGACCTGCAGGCTCGGGAAAGGTGATGACGAATGGCTATTTTAAGCCACCAAGCTGGGGATGATTTGTGATGTAGCCATGGCTAACTGGGGGACAGGACACCAGCCGGGGCAACCTCGCCCCCACGTGACCTCTGTGCTCTCCAGAGCAGGCCTGGACACGTCTCCGGGAGGCAGACGGCTCTCACTGTGACAGCAGAGGCACCCGGGACCTCGCCGGGTCTGCACCGAGAGCAGCACACCCACGGCAAGCTCAAGTCAAGGCTGGGACATGGCCTTGTCAGTTCTCCAAGGGAAGCGTTGCAAGGTCACAGTACAGAGGTCATGGACGTGGGGACAGGAGTGGTCGGAGTTGTCTGCGATTCATCGGTGGCAGTTTGCCCAGCACGGCCCGTGGGGCCCCTGTGAGCCGAGCTCCCTGAGACCCCGCTCTCCAAGATGCATTCAGATGCAGAGGGGTGGCCCAGTGACCATGCAGCTGGTGGCGCTGTGATCCCCAGCTGCACCCCAGAGCTTTGGACATCGTTCGTGTCCAACCTCCCAGTTTATAGATGAAGAAACTGAGGGTTGGGGGAGCTAAAAGTTTCCCCTAAACGCAGCCAACACTGAGAGCGGCGTGGACTAGGAAGCCGCTGGCACCAGTCCTGTCCAGGGGACATCGGACACCTCCTCTGAGCTCAGGTTCCTCCCTCCCACGTGGCCGGTGGGGTTCCTGGAAATACACCGAGGTTGTTACCCAGCGAGCCCATGCACGGTCACGGGGCTGCTGGCCCGCCGGACGCGGACTGGAACCTCGGTTTCCTGCGCCTGCGTCAGTGCTCTTCCTGCCGCGGCAGTGGTCACCAGCCGGGCTGCCGCATCCTGGTCAGCTCACCCTCGGCCACGGGGGGACCCGGCGGGTGGGCAGCGCGGGGCTGCACGCGGCGTGCGCCCGGCCTCTCCTCACAGGGGTCACGCCGTCGAATCCGACGGGATGGCCTTGCTGCGTCGGGAAGTGCTGAATCTGTGCACGACCGGCATGTGGTCGCCAGGAGACAAATCCCCAACGTTTTAGTGACTTAAAAACAAAGAAAACAGCAGCAGAGAAATGGCGATAGGGTGTGGGGCGCGCGGGGCAGGACTGCAGCGGGAGGCGGCGAAGGGCCTGTGCTGATGCCGCAACGAAGGGGTGTTCACGAAGCTCTTCCGAGTGGAATACTGGGTGCCAACAACTGTTTGCTTTGCAACAATTGCCGTATCGAGCTGCCCGCGCATTTCTAGAAGGTGCGGTCTGAGGGGCACAATCGGTGCATCGCTGAGAGAGTGTAATGTCTTACACCAGCGTGCGGGCGGCCGGCTCTCGGGCAGCTCCCTGGGCCTCATTCCCAGGTTCACGTGGCCCTTTGAGGGCAGAGACTGGTGTGTGGGGACGGGGCAGGATGAGGGGGCGGGAAAGCACCGTACGTGACCTTGGACAGCTTACTAGGCTCTCAGGGGCTGGTTTCCCTCCGGAAGTCTGTACTGAA
Organism: Lyroderma lyra; assembly: GCA_004026885.1. Taxonomy (NCBI): domain Eukaryota; kingdom Metazoa; phylum Chordata; class Mammalia; order Chiroptera; family Megadermatidae; genus Lyroderma; species Lyroderma lyra. Next base: position 2,192 of record PVJL010009284.1, read on the forward strand.
CTAGGGGGCCCTGGTTCCTCCCAACTGAGAAAGACTGGGGTTCGTGATTATGAAAGCCGGGCTGGTGTGCCCCTCACACACGCATACACACTCACACTCACTCACACTCACACATACTCTCACACACTCACACACCACACACCCATTCACACACACTTACACTCACACACACTCACACACATACATGCACACACATGCACACTTGCTCACACACACTCTGACACACTCACACTCACAGACACACACGCGCGCACTCTCTCACACTCATCATGTTGGCAGATTTTTTTCCTAAACAAAAGGAGACGACGTTAGCTGAAATAAAGGCACTCAAGGGGCCCCGATGCCTGGCCCATGGACAACTTTGCTGAGCAAATGACGGCACTTCGGGGTCGGGGGTGCCCCGTGGTGGGCAGACAATGCGGGGGGCGTTTGGCCTGCCGTCTACATTTTCATTGAAGACCCATGGCTCACCCCCCACAGCTTCTCTGTGGGGAACGTTGCAGGGAGAGACACGGGCCCCCCGTTTCCTCGTTAGCCCGATTGCACACCTTAGCCTTCTGGGAAGGTTCGAAACAGCCTGTCTTTCTGGGAAGGTTCATTTCTCCTACCCAAACGCGGGTCCGTTTGGGGCGCCCTGACTCTCGAAGGGCCTGCCCAGCCCCGTGCACGGTGACCGCGCATGTGGGGGGCGAGAGTGCTGAGCGCCTGCTGAGCGGGGGCGCTTGGGGGGCAGGCAGGCCATGATCCCCAGGAGGGAGACCGTCAGCTCCCCACCTGGGGGCTTTCCTTCCTGCTCGCTGTGACACCGCTGAGGCCAGACCACGCAGTCCCCGAACCTCGCTGTTGGGAGGAGGACCCCTGTGAACGCATGTAGCCAACTTCTTCTTTTCTTGTCCTACGGTGCTAAAACGTACATCACATACAATGTACCACGTTCGTCCCTGTTAAGAGTACCTTTCAGTGTCACCAAGTACACTCACGATGCTGTGTGAGCACCCGCCTCATCCCCAGGACATTCTTATCTCTCCAAACGGAAACCCTGTCCCCAGTGAACCCTGACTTCCCATTTCTGTGTCCCTGCAGGCCCTGCAGACGCATATGTTACTCTGTCTCTGTGACCTGCCTGCTTTAGGGATCTCATCTACGTGACGTCACACAGGCCTGTTCTTTTGTGTCCAGCACTTGTCACTCAGTATAACGTACTCCAGGTTCATCCGTGCTGTCACAGGTGTGAAAATCCACTTCCATGGCCAAGGCTGAGTGGTGTCCCCCTGTGCAGACGGCCCACGCTTGTGCGCCCATCACCCCCCGATGGACACTTGGGCTGGTGCCGTCTTTGGCTGTTGTGAGGTGCTGCTGTGAGCATGGGCATGTGGGCACCGGCCCGAGTCCCAGCTTCCGACCCCCTTGGCTATCCCCCTGGACGTGAGGTGGCGGGATCGCGCGGGAACTCCGTGTTGGCGGTGCTGAGAAGCACCCACATTTGAGGACTGGGCCGGGCCACGTGGGCGGCTGCGTGTGGATCTTTACAGAACAGTAGCCACTGGGCCCTGTGGAGGCAAAGGGAGGCTCCTGAGGCATGGGGAGGGCTGTGCTTTCGCCATCGTCATGGAAACTGTCCGCTCGGTGCCACCCAGGGCACATCCCAGCCCCTTAAATGTGTGCTGTTGGTTCTATACCAACGTTCAGGAGAGCCGGTATGTGAGGCCTCCGTCGGAACCAGCGGGGAGAGATCACTAGACATTCTACGTGGAGGTCTGCCACCAAGTTCAATGTCACCCCGGGGTGGCACACTAGGTAGCCTCTGGACCTCCGCTGCTGCCACTACACAATGGAGCCCAGGGCGCCATCCACAGGCCGCGAAGATCAGGACATAGAGACAATGCGTTCAGACGTGGTGGTGGGTATGACGTCGACGGTCGCCTTTGTCCACCCTGAGCCAGCAAACGGTGGGGCTGGGAGCTCCTCCTACCACGTCCCCACAGGCCTGACCCAGGTTTCTCAGCTGTGAAATGGGACCCATGGCACAGACGGGACAGCCCCCTGCCCATCCCTCGGGACCAAGGAGCACTTGCTGGGGGCCAGGCCCCGGGCTGGGTTAGGCCCACGTGATCCCACTGCGGTCCTTGTAGGCAGGGGTCCCGTCGCACTTACAGGAGTCTCGTGGGAGCTCGTAGAGAAGGAGAAACCAGCCCGAGATGTCTGAGCTACTCCGTGGTGGGGCACGGCCCCTGGCCCGACGCCGGCGGTGGGGCTGCTGCCGCGCGGTGGCTCGGGGCTGACGCCTGGCCGCTGTCTCTGCCCGGTTTCCGACGTCTGGATGGCTCTGAGGTTACCAGTGGTTTCCTGTTCGTTGCTCAGGGCTGGCCTAATTGGAAAGACATGTCAGGCTGATGTGTCCAGCGGGCTGAGGTGAGGTGGGGCAAGTCCAGTCTGTGCAAGTCGTGTCTGTAGAGGAGTCTGGAAGGACACGTGGGGGTGGGGGACCAGAGACCGTAGACCTTGGGGGCTTCTCTGAGGGGCTCCTGTGGGCCCCAACATCAGACCACGCAGTGCCAAGCAGCTTGGAGGGGCAGTGCTGAGCCCGACCTGCAGCCATCCTGCGGGGGGCCGTGTGTCCCCTCTCCTCACCGTTAGATGACCGCCGTTCTGCTGCACAGAGTCGGGGCCCGCGTCTGGCCGTGTGCGTGTTGGACACCGAGGTACCACGCAGCCGCCACTCTGAGAACTTGACCAAAACCCGGCGGGGACACCTGCACGGAAGCCTTAGAGCACACCCCACTTAGCCCCCGAGGAGCATGCCAGCACGAGGTGAATTGTGCCGGCCCCCCTCCAAACGGCTGAAGCGCGGAACCCAAACGAGCCGCCCGTGTCGGGGCCGTGCCCGCCGGGCAGCTTCTGCGCAAAGCAAGGACGAGGCCTCGCTCCCTGCGGCTCCGAGCTTCCCCTCGGGCTGCTCCAGAGCCGAGTCCGGCTTCTTGCTCCCCAATTTCACACTGGGGCCGAAGCGAGGCACTTGGCTCCAGCACGTCTTCTTTCTCCTAATGTCTGACGGGCCTCAGCTTTCCCGCCTGCAGAATGGCCATCAGGACGTCATCGCCGTGAGGATGGAATGGGACCTGCAGAGGGACGTGCCGGCTTAGGGCCTTGTGCACATTCAGTCACTATTTAACACTCTGCTGGCTGCTGCTTGTGTCCTCCTGGTCCCTCCGTGAGTCCCCAGTGCTGCTGGACAGCCGTCCCCCCTGTTTATTGGGCGTGTGGGCAGAGGTGGAAGGCTCACTTCTGTGCTGGGAAGTGGCCTCCAGCCTGCCTGAAAAGTCCATGGCCACCACCAGCAGCACCCCATCCCCCGGTTCATGGCAGCTGGTCGCAGGGTCGTGTGCTGGGCCCGCTCACCCCGGCACATGGGTCAGCCCGTGCAGAGCTCCGGGAGGAGGGTCCCCTGCCCCCTACACCCACCAGCCCCTGACAGTGAAGTCCGAGGGCCCCCGGCGTGTGCAGAACGTGCTCAGGGAGGTGGGGGTGTGCTGGCCAGAGGCCCGGCCCCTCTGCCCGCAGCCAGCACGGAGAGCGTTCAGCCAGGCGCCTCCCACCATGGGTCCCTCACACCAGGGACGGCAGGAGGCCCAGGAGGGGTCAGCTGTCAGCTTCATCGAGGTGAAATGGCAAAGCAGGCAACACCTTCCTCAGGTTCGGAAGCTTCAGGGCAGTGTAGCAACCGTTTTGCAGTTGGACTTGAGCTTCATTCAAACTCTGACATTCTCGCGCTGGGTGGTCTTGAACAAGTTGGCTCAGTTGTGCCCCTTTGTAACAATGGGGATCAGATTGCCGTGTGTGCACATGCGTGTGTGTGTGTGCGATGACTAATAGAGAGAAAGGCACCCATTAAGGTATCTGCGGCATGGTAGGTGCTCCATAAACTGAAGCTCACTCTCCCCTTCCTTTCCTCCGGTGTGCTGGGAAAAGATTCTCGGTCTCTGACCAGCAACGATTCATTGAGCACCTACTATGTGCCAGGCATTGCACTAGGAGACAGGAGTGCCGCGGAGGATTACTTAGACACCAGCACCACGGATTGCGCCATCCTCCCCCTGCAGACAAGCATGGGCCGGGCCCGCGGCAGGGGGATGTAGGTGCCGTGGGCAGGGGGAGCATCCCTATCCCCTTCAGCTGTTCAGAGTCCATTAAAGCCTTCAGTGGGCCAGGCCACCTCCCGGGCACTGGGGGTTCTGAAATGAATGCTCCGGGCCCCGCGCTCTGGAGGGGCCGTGGTTGAGTGGGGCGGACGCACACATCCACAGACCCCGGGGCTGTGGATGAAGCCCCCGCCCGAGTACGGACACTGGGGCAGAAGGACACGGTTGTAAGGCAGCGTCCCGCAGGGAGTCCTTGACTGCTTCTATGCTGGACATCGTAACCTTGACCGTGATGGAGATCTGGGTTTGAGTTTTGACTCTGCCGCTCTAGATTACAGTGCTCAGTGCCCACCTTGTTTCTCCATGGGTGCAGGATGGGTGAGGGGAGCTAGAGTTTAAGTCTGCCTCGGGCTAGGAGCTTGATCTGCTCTGCACGGGAGTAGGCAGGAGCCACTCACATGAAGAGACCAAGCAGATGAAGTGACTTGCCCAGGGTCTCACAGCCAGTGGGTCCTGGAGTAGGTTTCAAATCTGGGCTTGTGAGTGTCTAAAATTTTTGTTGTCCTTGAACTTTCCCTCCGTAGATGGGACTGAATGATAGCCATGGTTCTCATTGTCTTCTAGAACTCACCCCAAGGCCAAGTGCAATGAATTGTTCTCGGTGCGGCTTGCAGTGATCACACCTTTGGAGAACAGTGAGTCTGGGTGGGACTGCTGTGTGCGTGCAGGGCTCCGTGCACCATTTCTCAAGGAGAAGGTTCTGGAATCACCAGATCCTGAAGAGACTGTTTTCCTGATCATGTTGGGAGGAAGCCCCTTTGCCCACATTTATCGAATTGATCCCGGGCTGGGCAGTGGGGCGCCAGCCCGAGGCCTGTGCTGACTGGGTGCCATGCTGATTTTTGAGTTGGTTTTACAGGAACACGAAGCCACATTTTTTGCAGCCGCGTGGGGGCGGGGCCAGGCATCTGAACGGTGGGGCCGCTGCTTGGCCCGACCCAGTCGTATTTGGTAATGTGCGGGCAGGAAATAGTTACTTATGAGCAGCTGAATCCAAATACGTCTGAAGGCGGCGTCGATCCCTTATGTACCATGTTCTCCCGGCCCCAGCTCTTTGGGCCTTTGCAATTGGCCTTGAAACAATTCAAACTATGTTTTTCAATGAGGTGAGTGTCGTTAACACAGACGACATGCACGTCTGCATGCACGCTGCTGTTTTCAGAGGGTTTTCAAGGCGTCCCCACGTGGTGTGAGCACTGGACGGACAGAAGGGCCTCTCGCCCGGGCAGAAACGGGGACTTCGGCATCGGGACCGAGTGGGAATGCTGGCTTCCCCTACCACTGTGGGACGCAAAAGTGATCTGACTTCTAATGTTAACGCCCTCATTTGTCAAGTGGGCATGAGGATTCCCATCCCACGAAGTGCTGCCAAGGTTCACCTCGATGCATAAGGACCTGAACTGGGTTGGGGAGTGTCCCCCCCAAATCAAGTGTTTCTCAGAACCTGAAAATGTGATCTTATTTGGAGAGAGGCCATCGCAGATGTAATTAGTTAAGATGAGGTCATACGTGAGGGGCAGGCCCTTAAGTCACCCCCCCCTCCCCGGTGACATTACAAGAAGAGAAGACACAGACATGAAACGGTGAAGGCAGGAGGTGACAGAGGCAGAGACGGGTAGGATGCAGCCACAGGCCAAAGAATGACAAGGACTGACGGCCATCCCAAGATGCTAGAAAGGGACAAGGAAGGAGCCGACCCGGAGCCCCAGAGGAGCGGGGCCCTGCTGACACCCCGATTTCAGACTTCCGGCTTCCGGAACGGGGAGAGGATTCAGCTCTGTGTTCTAAGCCACCCAGTCTGTGGTGACTTCGTTACAGCAGCTCTGGGACACCAGTCCCTTTCCCAGCAAACACTGGTGTAAGCAGCTCTCTGTCGAAGCTCACCCACGGGCCCAGCACGTGTGAGGTGCCTGCACTTGACGTCTGAAGATGTCCTGGGCCCGGGAGGACACAAAGACGACACGGACAGGCTGCCTGGCCTCCGGCGGCCCCAGTCACTACACGGTGGCTGTCCCCTCTTCCCTCGCATCTTCCATTCTCCATTCAGTTTCCCACAAACAGCTCAGCAGGCACATCTCGATCTGCATGCCGGGAAGTTCCGTAATGCGCGGGGTCAGGGCACGGGCTTGCTCTGCACGGAGACCCCGTGTACGTGCTCCCCGCGCAGTCAGTGCTGCGACTCCTGTCTACAGACATTTGCAGTTCGCGGGGACGCCCGAGGTGCCACGGTCTCCCCAGGGGGAGTGTTGCCATCAGACACCTGAGTGGGCGAGTGTGATTTACACACGCATGTATGACACTCCTAAAGGCCAGTGCATTTCTGCAGGCCCCTATGAACACTTACGGCTGACAGCGCCTAAATAAACTGGTTTATTTACTGCAGTAGTTACCTGTTTAAGACCAGCCGTTACGTTAAGTAACAGAGTGCCCAGACTAATAAATTTACAGCGCGCCTGTTTGTTTTACGGAAGGATTTACTGCAGCGGTAATAACTGTCAGGGAGTGTGCCTGGCGAGAGGCTGGAGCTACGCAGAGGACCTGCACGTGACCCTCCTCCTGGCTGCCATGAGGGAGCTTCTTGGTCACCAACTCAAGCCCCCAAGTGGCCACCTCGGATCAATAGAATGGGAACGTGGGGTCCATCCAGCTTCTTGGGACCAGACCGTTTCTTCTGTTTGACCCAGATGGGTGTGAGTGACAGGCTTTGTACTCTGTGTGACTTACAGAAGCCCCTTGGAGATTGACTCTCACCGATCTGGGGGTGCACCGTGTCAGCCAGAAGAGGGGAATGCCCAGCTTTCCAACTCAGGCAGCTGGAGGGTGGCCAGTGGCAAACCCACATGAGACGTGCAGGATTGCATATTCCCTCTTGGACTTCAATTTGGCTTTCTGATTTAGACCTGCGGGGGGCCTGGGACTGAAGACAAGATGAGGTTGGAGGTGGGGGGCAGTGCTGTACAGTGCTTTGGAGCACGGGCTCTGGGTCAGACAGTGGGCCAAATATATTTAAATTCTCTAAGTCATGCCTTCGTCCTCTGAAAACCGGGATAATCATCCACTTAGAAGGTTGTAGTGAGGGCCAGGATAGAGGCTATTGAAAGTACCCAGTGCCTGAGATGTGCCTACTAAGTCCTGCCTTCCATTGTATGGTGATTGACTATTTGTAAACTCTTGGATCCAGACAAGAGGGAAGACAAGAGAGAAGATATCTCAACGGGTCCCTCTCTCCTCCCACTTTGCAGAAGGAGACACTGCTCACATGAGGGGGCCAATGACTTATCCAAGGTCACGTTGAACATTCATGGTACAGACTTGGTAAAGTACCAGGTCCCCCAAGCCCTAGCCCTAACCCTGAGTTATTCGTTCATTTCACAATTAATGAGCACCTTCTGTGGACTCAGCAGAAATGGAAGAAGAGACGGAATACCTGTCTGTCCTGTCAGATAAGCCGCAGACACCTCTGGATCCCAGGTGTCAATCATGGGACCTGGCACGCAGTGGACATGCAGAAGTTTGTGAAGTAAAGAAGTGACAGTCCCTACCTCAGAGGGAGAGCAGAGCTGTGAGAAAACCAAGCAAAGGGTTTTGAGGGAGCTTGGAGGAGGGTCTATGGATCCTGCCGGGACAGGAAGGCTTTTCAGAGCAGAGATATGACACTCTCTTTGTCCTGACTGTCATGTGCAGCTGGCCAGGCAGCCGACAGGGTGGGCCTTCCAACCAGACCAGAGAGTATAAGCAAAGGACCTTTGAAGTTAACAAAAATCGCGTCATGCTGCAACAGGGCTGGCTGGGCACGGTGGGCTGCGAGGATGAGCTGTGTGTTGGGTGGGGGTTTGACTCAAAGACGCCCCTTGGCTCTGCATTCCCCACACACTCTGGTGTGATCCTAGGATGCATTGTGAGTCAGGCGGGGGAGGGGGTGCCTGCTCCACCTCGCAGGAAATTGAGGCTTTGACACTGAAGTGACTGGCCAGTAGCAGCATTCATTCATTCATTCATTTGTTCATTCCACACCGACATGACTATATAATCTTTGGGGGCCAACGCACGATGAAACTATGGGACGCTTACTCCAAAAATTATTAAAAATCTCAAGACAGCAAGGCAGAGCATTGATTCAAATTCAGGGCCTTTCGAACTTGGGACCGTGTGCAAACCACACAGGTCAGATGCCCACGAAGCCACCCTGGTTCCACAGGCATTTCCTGGGTGCTCACTGCATGCCAGGAGTAACTCTGTGCACTGGGGGTACAGACCCAGGAGGGGTCCTGGGTCTCCTGAAGTGCGGTGAGGGGAAGACACAACAAACAAGTAAAGGAATGGCTGAGTGAGGTGGTTTCAGATAACGGTCCGTGATCAGGGGTTTCAGGGTCGAGTGGAGTGGGTGCCCAGGGAGACTCTACTGAAGTGGGGAGCTGATGGCTGGAGGAGGAGGTGTTAGAAGTCCTGGGGGGAGGGCATTCCAGGCAAAGGGCCTAAACTGGGAATAAGCTTGGAGCACTTGGGGAAAGGCAACAATGCTGGTGTGGCCATGGCCGGATGTCACTGGGTCCGGTGGGACATGGTGAGGACATGGAGGTTTCCTCTAAGTGCAATGGGCAGACTCGAGGAGGAGTGACTGCTGCTGTAGGAGGGCTCTTCACCAGCCTCTCTGCCCACTGGTCTGCAGCTCTAGAGCATCAGATGTTTCCAGCTAGTTTTATGACTCAATGCAAAGAGATGTGGGGATGATTGCTTTTGACCCACAAATGCAAGGACAGCAGAGATGATCACTCAAGAAGCTCCCGTGTAACTTGGGCCCAAGAAACCACGAGAAAATGGGGTCAGCTGGCCCTGTGGTCAGTGGTCTCGCTCACTCGTCTCACTGGCTCTTCTTTGATGCTAATTTTTATTACAGGGACAAATGGTGGTTCTCTTATTAAAAATTCTGATAATTATGCAAAAAATGCAAGCAATTAAGAGAAGTGAAATCCTAATTCTCAATCACTCAGAAGTAACAACTGTCAAAATTTTGTAATCATTATTCTGGGAACCTTTATGTATATAGTAAGAATTTAGCTAGGAAAAATACATATTTCTTGAAACATTATAATTATGATTTTAATAAAAACCAATGTACTTTTACTTAATTAAATACAACAGCCACAAGAAAGGAAAAATAACCCACCTGGATCTTTAGATAAACGTGTCAATTTTAAAAACAAGAATTATGGCAAAAATGTAGAGATTTTTTTGAGAAGAACAGCTCAACTTCAAGGAGTAGCTACTGCTGACAGACGAGTTGTATTTCCTCCCATCACCGTCTCTTCCAGTCCTCGAGTTTTGTTAGCTGCATGCCATTATGTTTACATTTGAACTTTACCTTTGTTTACATCTTATCTTTAGTTTAAACTTTTTTTTTTACATTTATCTTTAAACATACGTCCTTTAATCATATTTTCACAGCTGTTTACTCTCCTGCATTTGAAGGGTCGCAATGTCCATCAGTCTTAACCTAGTTTCTCCCTTGCCGAGTTCACTCGTTCTGTCCTTAGCATGGTTGACTGGGCTGATGGACCAGTGGATTCTTAAAACAGATGACGAATGGCTGCATCGTGGATCGTATCTATGACTTTCATGGTTGAAGGTTAATGCAAGTTGTAGGGTACCCTGTTTGCCTCAAAAATGTGCTTGCAACAGTTCCTTCTGTTCTAGCATCACATACTGAGGTCCATCCTGGGTAGCTTGCTTCTTCTGTTTAGGTGTCTTTATGACCTTTCTTTTATCCTTGAGTGTCAGTGTTTTTTTCTGGGATTTAGTTCAAAGTTGATCGCATTTTACTGTTTTCTTTCCTGAAATATAAGCTATGACTCACACCATACATGTTAGTCTTCACCTAAGAAAAATTTCCTTAAAGATATTGAAGAATGTTTCGGTTATTTCCTTCAGAAGTGCCTATTTTACATATATTGGCTCCAATTTAACTCTTTTGCCTGTATTAACCTGTCTGTAATAATTTTTGTTTCCTTTTTTTCCCCATTTTATTTTGTATGATTTCTTCAGGCTTATTCTTCAAAAAAAAATTTTTTTTTTATCAATTGTGTTTATCTGTTTTTCTTGCTTCTAAAATGAATTCACCTCTACTATCATTTTCTTCTTCAGTTCTTTCTTTTCTGGATTAACAGTTGCTTTTATGTCTGATAATCTCTTCTTTAAACCATTGTATGGCTTCCTTTAATTCATTTATATCAAGAAAAAAAACTCCCATTCCCTCAAAATGACTCAGAATTACTTTTCTAAGTTCTTTTTCTATCAACATGGATAGTTTCCCCTGAGGTATAGATATACACACGTTCTTTTATTGATATCACTTTCTCTCTTTTTGGCATTATTGACATTTTTTCATGACTCAACTATTTTTTCAGGCCACCTCCAGAAACATGGTAGGAAGAATCAGGGAGAAGGGAGCTGGGACAGACTGAAGCCTCATCTCTGGGCAGATATTATAGAATCTTTCATTCTATTCAGAAGATCTATTATTTCTTCTATCCTGGGGGAGGTATTGCCCCAGTTTTCGACCTGAGGGTATTGCTATGGCTAACGGCAAGGCCACAAGTCTACCCAGCCTCTCGCTACATCGGATTTTCTGGCTTGTTCCCTTCGTGGAAACCCACCTGCCCTCATCAGCTGGGCGGCAATGGTGTCATTAGCTCCCCCCAGAGCTCCCTCTTAGGCAATCCACGTTCGTGGATGGGATCTCTAGAAGGCATTACTCACCTCTTCTGCATTTCACACACAACCTTAGATCCTCAGTCAAATAACCATTGGCTACACTGCTCAAAACGCTGACATTTTAGGGACAATACACTCTGCTTGGGATCAAAGATGGAGTGTCCTCTACGTGTGGACAGGAGAGTATTTGGCAGGAATGTTCCATAGTTTAGTGTCGGCGTTTCCCTGTATCATTGAAGATGGTATGCTTTCTCTTGTATTCTCATTCATTTAAAAGAAAGATTACATAGTCTTGGTAGGGCTTATTAGTTGAGACTGGAGCAAAAATTCATTTTCTCTACCATTTTCAAGGGAATAATTCCTCTGACTCAGATTCAAAGATGTCCAAGTCCAGGGCCATTGTATCACCATATTTTAATTGGCGAAACAGAAGACAATTTAGCTTAAGAATTCCGGCTAAAAATTAAGGAATTAGAGAGTCAATATTTATTTTGTGGTTCGCATTTTGCCAAGAGGAACTTGAGCATAACAATGAAAATATTGACTGTAGCTGACTGAACACCGACTCTGGTTCAGGCACTTGGCCAGGTGCTTTGCTTAATACAGCTCGAACTCAAACAACAGCCCTGTGTGGAGTGAGGCTTGTTAACCCTGTCTTGGCTGAGAAGAAAGAGGAAACCAAGACCGTGAAAGGTCAGGGAGCTAAACGATAAACACCTGAGCCTGCATTCCTGATTGTGTTAACCCCATGCCCTCTCCCTCTCTGTTTTTTCTCTAGATGCTTAGATGTCAGGCCTAAAAAGAACATTTTAAGATAGTGGGAACTGCAGCAAACCCTAGGCATTCCTTTGTCTTTGTGGACTTTTCACTGTGTTGAATCTTCAGTGTCTATATTAATAACCCCTCGTGGCTCCTGTGACATTAGTTCCCTTCTGGGTACTCTTCTGCTGGCTAACTTATAATCAGCATCTGTTCATTAACTGGTTTCTAATGGGGATTATAAAGAACTGCTTGCATAAGAAAGGGGATCGGTTTTTTTATGGTTTTGTTTTGGTTTTTTTTGTACATTTACAGTTGTTGTTAATTGGCTCAAGAATTCTGTCTCTCCCCAATCAATATGTTCTTCACCAGGCTGAGTAAAACCAACTTTAAAGACTTTGTAAACTTGATCTTTGACTGGAACATCCTTTAACTCACTTGGGCATTGCCAATAAAGCAGTGAGGGGGATTGTACTAAAAATCTGCACACTGTTATAATTTTCTAATTCTCTTACTTCCCCAGAATAGATCTCCCAGTCCCTCTCCTCCCCTTGCTATGTCCAGCTTGGCTGATGGGATCATTCTTCAACTGGTTAGGAGACACAAATGACCTGCCTCTCCACCCTGCTTTGTGTAGTAATCTGTGTCCCTTAGTGAGTTCACATGTGTCCACCCACATGGTCTCACCTCACTCCCAGTCATGGCAGAAGGTGTTGTCAAACAGTCTTTTAATCTGTTGTATTTGCTGAAAAATAAAAGTGTTTTAGATTTTTAAAAGTGTTTTTTTTTTTTTTAGATTATTTTTAATGAGACTAGAAGTGATCGTGTCCCCAGGATCATCAGAAACATTTTCATTGGTGCTGAGTAGCCCTCGTGGAACTAGAAAGACTCCTCAGGAGAGCTTCTGCTGGAATTCAATGCAGCAGGTTGCTCTGGGCTATCCTTAAACCCCTGTCCTGTGCCTTCTCCCACTAAAGACCCGACTCCTTCATCCCAGAATTTTATTTCCAACGGGGCCTCCCCTGGTACCCTGTGGGCGTCTCTGTCACTGCCTTGGCCCCGCCATATCGAAATGGCCCGTGTGTGGGTCTGGGCCCCTAAGGTGCTCCTTGAGTTGGCAACTTCACTGAAGAGCTTCTCCTGGCCTCCTCAGCCTCCGGCTCAGAGACCGGCAGAGATTTACTGTTTCCCAAGCGCGCGTCGACAAGCTCATGCTTCTGGAACACTTGCAGAGAAATGGCCTCCTCATTAACGAGGGGCGGGAGAGGGAACCGGCCTCCCTGGGGACTCGGGTTGGGGCGGCTCCATGCAGGACCTGTCCACAGTTCTCAGGGTTACAGCCCAGAGCATGGTCTTCACAGAGATTTGATGTACTTTGTAGGTACTAAAACCTTTAGCCAGAGAAACAGTGAGATCTCACTGGTGACTCAGGAGCCTTTTCCGGACAGCTGTGGAAGATGGACTGAAAGGTGAGAGAAAAGACTCCTCCAATGGGAATGGAAGCTGGGCTCCTCGCTCTCTAGTCCCAGGCATCATCGTTCTGAGACTCCAACAGCCACCCTGGGCATTACATCTTCTGGTGTCACCACAGCTGCACACGGGGGCTAGATGGGAGGTTGTCAGATTCAGGGGCTAGAGGGACATCTAAAGAGCAAATCATTTAATCTCTTCATCCTACAGATGGGGACACCAAGGACCAAGGGAAGAAAGTAACTTGTCAACCATTTCTAGGTCAGTAACTATGGAAACCAGCATGTAGCCCCTTCACAGCTGGGCACCCCACCAGGGGACCCATTCTGCCTTCATCTGAGTGGGAAACATCGAAAGACCCTGACACTGGGCCTCAGAACCAGGCCCCCTCACTACATGATTTTGCCCTAGTTTGAGTAACCATGATTCTGCTTTGTTCTGGAACCCACACCCATCTTCAGCTTTGATAGCTGAATGGTCCTGAGATAAGGGAACCTTTCTTATAGGGCCGACCTGTGCCCAGTTCCTCTGGGACTGATCTCTAGCCAACCCTATTGAAGAGAACTCCATGGTCAGGGAGTGAAAACCCAACTGAAATGGACTTAAATCAAATGAAAGGACGTTCACTGAATCTCACAACTTGGATGTCCAGTGGTGTTTCTCGTTTCAGACGTGGCTGCACCTGGGAGCACCGCGGTGCCCCTCACGCTTGGTCCCTCTCCATCTCTCCCCACTGCTGGCTTTATGTTAAAGTGGTCTCTCTCCTTATGGTGACCCCTACCCTCCAGACTGCTCAGCAACATCATCAGGAAGAGCATCCTTTCTCTGGTAATTCCAGGGCTTTCCCTGTTGGACCAAAATGGGCATCACCCCCATTGCTTGGTGTGTGGGTGTGGAATAAGTCAACCTCATGTGACCGTATGGAGTGAGATGGGAAAGTGAATTTTCCTAAAAGAAAACCAGGATGTTTGTTATCAGAAAAAAAGGGTAATACAGTTTGGGTGGGCAAAACCAGCGGATGCCCAAGATGTCTCCCCTGCCCCTTGGCCATTCTGCTGTGATGTCCTGTCTCTGATTACTCTTGGCCTGGAAGCCAGCCCTGACACCTACTGATGACTACCCTCAAACCTCTCCAAAGATGACGGCTCTTAAAAACTTTCAAAGGTCAGTTGTCCACTCTTGCTGCCTTGAGATTGGAGTTCAACACTCTCCTTGTCATAGAGATAGTTCACCCGGGCCACCACCTGCTACTGCTGTACCTTCATGACTCTTAACCCTGAGGGATGGACAGGACACCCTCCCAGGACACCACTGTCCTATGGCTTAGTCTGGTCCTGTGTCCCATTCCTTCCCTGTAGAGCCCATCCTTGGTCAATGAATGGGGATGTGCCCAGGGGCATCAGATCACAACCAATGCCTCACAGCAATTAATGACTTACCTGGGACTGAAAGCCAGTTCTCCAGGCTCTGGTGGCCTTTGCACCATTCCGAGGTGCTGACCATAACCAAATAAGAACCGAGAAGCCCTAAATGTGAGTATGTCAGCCAACAGTCAGAAGAGAAGACCCAAAGCACGGAGTCTAAGCTGCCATTGGGTGTTTCTGTTACTGATGGGCACCGACTTACTGCCACCCTGGGGGGAGGCTCCCTGACACGTGGGGGAAGCATTGACTTTCGTAACTTGTGTAGGGGCCAGCGGGGAGATGTTCCCGGGAACTTTTGGCAGCCTTGTGGGAAAAGGATGATGGCGGTGTTCATATTGAACTTGGCATAAATGAGAGCGATGGGCATGTTCAGAGGTGATCACGTGGCTCTCACGGTTTGTCTGCAAGAGCCTAATTACTGGCCTGCCCCCTGTTGCTTCACATCGGCCTGGGAAGCAGCTAACGGGCGTGTAGTGACCCTGTCAGCTCTTTATCCACTTGTCATTAGACAGGTTTTTTCCTTGATATTCTTAAAATGTGGACTTCCCAACCAGAGCAATTTAAATTGATATATAGTTATTTTTGATTCCTCTCCTGTCGAGGGAGAACTTCGTAAATGATGTCACAATAAACGGAATGTGCGAGAAACTCAGAAATGAAGTCGGTACGGGCAGGGACTGCGGGAGGAGGAGGAGGAAGATCATCCCGGGGCCTCCTGAGTGCTAATGAATGCGCGGGGAAGCCGAGCTAATGAGTTCTGAGGAGGGGTTGTTGTCAGACACGTCGAGGTAATAGGGAAGAGTTATGGAGCCAGGACGCAGAGCCAGACATGTTCCAAGTGGCCCCCATGGCTCTAGAAATGGAGAGTAGGAAAATTAGGGGGGCTGGGTTCCAAAAACAAGGTAAAAACTCAAGAAAACCAGGAGGGTGATGAAGAAAGATGGTGGTCCTGGGCCCTGGAGAGGCGTGAGTGGCCGAGGATGGAACATTCCCTGGGAGGCTCACAGATCCTTCTCTAGGAATGGGGAGGAATGGATGGAATTGGGGAGAACAGAGTCTCTCGAAACTGCTCCCAAGTTCATAGGGACAGTGTGACTGATGGGCAGTGGGTGAAAAGGCAGGTTGACCACACTGGGCTGGGGACACCAACCAGGTCTACATCTCCTTTGAGTTGTACATGGACACCTTTTATTCATTCTAGGTGAGAGAGGAGGGATTCAAAATTCAGAGAGGTTTTGTTATTTGCCCAAGGCTCACATGACTTCCAGGTGGTGCAACTCTGACTCCACCCGGTTTGGGGGATTTTCTGTGGAACTGCAGCTGTCGTGTCTGGCCTGGAGAGCTCACAGGGCAAGTGGGAGAGGCAGAAACACGTACCCCAACAATAACATCGTGTGGAAGGAGTTAGAGCAGACTGATTTGCCCAGACCTAGCCCCAGCCTCATGTCCTATGGAAGTTTGTGGGCATCAGTGAAGGCCAAAGATGTGACACAGTCCTGTAAACCCCAGAGATCTCTGAAAACCAATAAATCCTCTATGTGGCCTTCTGAACAGCCCGGAAGAACAATGCCGTTTCAGCAATTTGCTCAGGTGAAATAGTAAGGTAAGCAAGCAGGTAATGCTGGTTGTCTGACTACCAGGAGCACCCACCACACTCCAGGTTACCAAGGCTTTTCTCAGTGGGTGTCTTCTGTCCTTCATTCTTTGATGAGGGACCTGTTCATTCCACACCCATCACACAGTAGGTCCTGTGCTGGGAGCGTCATGTTGGAGAGCAAAGGCAGAACTGGCCTCAAGGAACTCTCAGCCTCGGAAAGGAGGCTGACACTGACTCTCAGGTGGGCATCGATTCTGATGTACAGTTGTTTCTTGTGGCAGTGCCTGCGTTCAGTTAGGTTTTAGGTCATCAGATGTCCTGGATGAATGTCTCTCATTTAAATATCGACCTTGTCTGTGAATATTTCCCTAATTGCACGAAGTTCAGGAAATCAGCATAGACTCTGGGTCCTTGGTGGGTGTTTTGCACACCTCCATGGAAGTGCCTTCATATTTTACTGTGATTGTCTCACTGCCTGCTTGTCACCTGGTGAGGCTTATCCACACCAAGAGAGCAGCAAATTTGATTTAACACAAGAAACTCAGCACCGACATGACGGCCAGCAGAAATGAGAAGTCAAGAGATGTATTTTGATTGTGTGATTCAGAATGAGAGTGTTTGAGTGCCCGGAGCCGCCTTCAAAATTTCCTATCCATGAATGACCTAAAAAGAAAGTCAGCTTCCCATAAATCATGGACCGTAGCTGTTTCATGCCCCCACGCATGTCAGAATGGATCACATTTCTCTTTTCCTATGGCTTCTAGGAAGCTCAGAGCCCACTTTTAGCAAAATATAGAGCCGTATGGCTTGCCTTTCTAGTTAGTCACCCAGGCAATGCTTTTTTTCCTTTTTATGATAGAATCACTCTGATTTCTTCCTCTGTTTATGTCATCCTGTACCGTGTCAATTCATGTCTTTCAAGGGGAGTTATAAACTTCTTTTTAAGTGATCTAGTTATTGGAGTTGTCTGGGTGGCCACTCCTTAAAGGACCGGGTCACCCGCTGTAGGTTCACTGCATGCCCTAAAGGATAACCTTCTGTCTCTGGCTCTCCCTGCGGGTCTCTTAGACAAAATACGGTATCGCGCACAAATGCATTCAGATGAAAAATCCTATCATTGGCGATAACTTCGAATGATAGAATCTTGATAAACTTGCTGTGTTTGATTGGCTTGGATAACGAGAGATACATATCATGTGTGATAGCTGCGCCGCGGAAGATAAGCCGGTCATCATTTTCAGACAAAAATGCCCATCCATCCACAGATTGCAATCAGGGACCGCCGTGGAGTTCTTGGTGTATTCCAGTTAATTAAATGCTAAATGAAATTCAGAGTTCTGGCGCCTGGAGCCTCAGCAATCTGTTGCCATGAGCGGCAAAGGCCCAGAATACCGGCTGAAAGGTTTGCAGAGGAGCTAGTAGGTGCTCACGAAATACTTGTCCCCTTGACAGTTCCCTTCTTTGGAGAACTTGTTTGCAGCACTGAATGGGGCGATGTCTGAGTGTCTTCTTCTGCTGACAGCTGTGAGTCAGGTTCTGAGAATTAGGATGTGCCCATTTTGGCGGGGGGGGGGGTGTTATTCAGCCTACCATACTCCATATACAGTTTATTGAGGAAAACAAAAAAGGGAAAATAGATGGAAACGTAACTATCATCAAAGGCATCATAAGAGATCCCACCCCTCCCTGCCCCCCGAGCTGAAAGGGTACATGAGTGCTTGGATTGCACAAGTTTTCCTAGTGGGGAGGAGAGAGTGACAAATGACCCATTCCTAGACACGCCGATATGACGCTCGAAACACTGAGGGTAAAGCACGCATCCTAAATGTTTTGAGACAGAGGGAATGGAGAGAGGAAGGACAGAGAGAAGAAGAGAAGAAGGAAGAGTGGGAGAGAAGACAGAAGAGGATGGGGCACAAGATTTAGGGAGAGAGAGCGAGCAAAGAGCCGCCTGGGGTGGGGACAGCGGGCGGAGAGGGGCCGAGAGCCGCGGAAGACACAGTGGTCTCTTCATCCGGATCCCTAGTGCCTATGTGAAGTCCAGTGGAAATCGGGGCTCCTGGCTTGTTAAGTGGGCAGCTACTGGGCTCTTAGCTGTTAGCTGCTGTTGCTTATTTAGCTCTGCTACCCCAGCATCAACCCGACGCACCCTCGGGTTGCAGAAAACACGCTGACCCAACTCAGTTAGCGGGACCCAGTGTCAGCTCATGGACAAGGTGCTCTGGCAGCACTGTTTTGGGCCCTGAGCCCCGGCTGCCTTTCCCAGATCCCTGGTTTACGTCACCCCAGGCTCAATCCACTCTTAGCCATTTCAGAGGGCGGACCACACCTCATCCATCCTGGCCCTGACCGCCTTCCCCGCCCCCGCCCAGGGCGCGGGGGCCTGCAGCACCGGTCCCGCTGGAGTGGGGACGGGGAGCTGCTACCGGGCAATCATAGCCCTGCACCCTCACGTGCAAGTGGCCAGGGCTGGAGTTGGGTGTCCGGAATCCCTAATGTCCCACACGTTAGTGGGGTTTCTGATGAGGTTCTTTTGACATCCTCCAATGTAGGGTTTTAGGAAGCAAAAAGGCACTGACATTAGCAAAAGGGGATTTGCTACTGCTACGTTGCATTAAAAAAGATAACGTGCAAAGAAAACCCCAACTCTGTACACACACGCGCACGCGCACAGACACACGTGAAGAAGTTTGGCTGCTTACAACTTGGACCCACTTCTTCTCTGGTTCCGTTTAGGAAAAGAAAATGTGGCTTTCTGTTCCACCCACTGACTCCAACGAAAACAGAACTTAGTTGCCTGCCGATCCTGCTGACTTTTTAAATGAAAAACTTATTCTTCCTAAACTACTGGAAAATTATATTTAAAAGTCAGCACAATTCCATTGCCTCTTCTTTTTGGATTCCTCGAAAAATGCAGGGTTGGTTGCTGAAATAACTCTACATAAATCTCATGTCCAAATTGGGTTATCGACACACACTAAGTGGTGGCATGATTGTTACTAAGCTGTAGAATCCATTTCTACGCGCATTATTAATTAAGTAAATAATCTGAATTAAGATTTTTCCCCCTCTTTAATTATACCTTCTGGACATAGGACTTTGGTAGACTTAAAGAGATATAATAAAAAAACATATATGAAGTCTGACAATTAATTCCATGAACTCATTCTAGAAAATGTGCTATACACTTCATTGTGGAATGTCACTACGGTCACCTTTGAAGTCCTCCCCTTGGGAAGCTGTGCACTGACGCCAGCGCCTAGTCCACCCTTCAAAGCAATTTTGGAACTCTTTTTCTAGAATGGCCATCAGAGCTGTCATCGTACCCAAAATCTGACCTTCAAGTTCTCAAACAAGTGCCACTTGTGCACTTAGGTTGGCAGCTCTGTACAAACTACTCGGTAAGGTGGCATAACCTATATGTATTCCAAATTCTTGATCCACAGAATCAGTTGTAATAAAATTAAAGTGCTATTTTAGGTCACTGAGTTTGGAAGCAGTTTGTTGCCCAGCAGTGGGTAACTGAAACATTGAGTGTCCAACTGAATTCTGCTGCAGACCACACTGCCCCTACTTCCCACCGCCCCATCAGCCCCGCCGTGAGTGAGCTAGGACGCATCTCTTCCCAAACCTTCTCCAGAGCCGAGCTCACGTCTAAAGAACTCAGAGACTCTGGCACTCTCCATCGCCCTTCATTGCATCAACGGTGTCTCAGCTGCAAACTGGCCCATAAAGAATCAACATGACATTGGAACTCAACTGTAATTTAGAAAGTATTCGTAGTCACTGGGATGTGAAGGACAGCACAGTGAACATAGTCAATAGTATTGTAATAACTACTACATACGGTGATGTCCGATGGCTAATAGGCTTATTGGGGTGATCACTTTGTGAGGTACGACGTTTATATACATACGTAAATGTCTAATCACTATGTTGTTTGTACACCTGAAGCTAATAAAAAAAAAAAAAGAATTGACGTGACTCTTTTGAAATGCAAAGGCATCCAGAAGAGTCATAGGAATGAGACGGAGGGTCTGTCACACAGCACATGGAGAACTCCCCAAAGAGTATTTTGCTCCTGGTCGACTCGTAGTTCTTGTTACTCACTCACTTATTGGACACAAGTCCAAGGAGAGGTAGGTGTGCGCAGGCACAGCGCTCCGGAAACGCGTAGCTAGGATCCTGCCCCGGGGCTCATGGGCCCAGGGACAGCAGACCTGGCGTCAAGGAAGGGAAAGACACCTCCTTGAAGTATGAAACGTTCTGCACTCATGGACCACAGGGAGCAATGAGGAGATGCACTTGGGGTGATGGGTCAAAGCATCGCAGAGCACGAGGTGTTGTTAAGGAGTGTGGGCGGCCTGGGGACAGGCAGAAGGGTGTGTCATTGGGAAGGGGCAGCGTAGGTAAGGTAGGAAGGGGTGTGGCTACCGGGCTGATTTGGGAAACCCAGTGCCATCACTGGAGATTAACTCGGCCCCGATAACACAGGGCCTTCATGGTCCCAAGGGGCAGGGGGGTCAAAGAGGGAGGGATTTACTTCTCACGACTCACTCCATTGGCAGTGGCTCTGGTGTCCTCAAGATGCTTCAGGGGTTGGCGGGGACAGTCATACGTGAGAGTGGAGCAGGGAGCTTGGGCTTGATGAAATGTGAGCAGCGTTTGCTCTGAACATTTCTATCTTCCTTGTTATCTCATCAAAAACAAACAATTGCGCAGGCAGCTGCGGGAAGCCAGGTAATAATACGCAGTGCCTTGACTGTCGTGTGTAACCTTTTCTATTTTCTCACATGTCCTTAGAAAGACAGATAGAGCTGCAGATGGTTATCGGGGAAGGAAAAGAAAAGATAAGCAAACACGAAGTAATAAGACCGTTCCCTGAGATCATTGGCTGTTTCCCTGCAGAGGAGGGGCGCTCAAATAAGCCATCACTTCACGTCCGGTTCTGCTTCTCAGTGACAATCTCGCGAAGGCGGGGCCTGGTCTCAGGCACCCCCTCGGCTCCATCTGCGAGTGGGCTCCGGAACCCGGAACGTTCCCCCGTCTTTCCTCCCTGCCTTCTGTTTCTCTCCATCTCACCGGTCTTCCGAACTCCCCGTCACAGCGGACTGTGGGTGCCGGCACGCAGCGGCCTGCCCAGGCCCCAAGTCCCTCCTGTCTTCTGTTCGGACCAGACTGATTTCTTCGCTGTCCCTTGGGTCACAACAGGCATTTCTACGCTTGCACGTTTGTTCAAGTTACTGGCCCAGATCCAAACAACTCTTGCCATTTTGGGGGTGAGGTGGGGATGAATAGGGGGTGATCAGTGTGGAGAAGGATGGGCAGGCTCTGAAGCTGGGCAGGGTGTGAACTTGAACAAGATGTTGAATGCGGCCCTTGACACATGGTAGACCCTTACCGGATGTCTGTGCTTGGGTGACTATGGTCATTAATGGGTCTCTTAATCCTGTGTGTTCAAGCTCCAGCTCAAGTTGCACAAGGCAGACCTGTAGACTGGGAGGAAGCCTCTCGTCCACGAGCAATGACCATGAACCTGATACACTGCCGACTTTAAGAGACACACATCCTGAAAGTAAGCCAGAGGCTGCCTCCTTAGGACTTCGGTTTGACATCTCGCAGCCCTGGAGGTGGGCTGGGTGCTGCTGGAGGTCTAGGTCCTGCTCTCTGGAATTCCCATAGAAATTCAGAGAAGGGATGGGTGTGAGTCCCTTCCCTGGAGACTCCTTTCCTCCTGACTCACATGGCCGAGACCTGCCTGGAGGTGTGGCTAGCAGACCTGCTCTCATGGCCTAGGCCGGTCAGATTGCAGGATAAAACACAAGAGCCAGGTACACTGGAATTTCAGATGAACAAGGAATGCTTTATTGGTGTAAGTGTGTCCCAAGGACTGCATGGGATGTGCTCATGCTGAAGGAAAAACATGGTTGTGCATCAGAGATTCACATGTCACCGCATCTCCGGCCACCTGGCGGGGTGTCTTTTCTCCAGGGGTCCCTAACGCCCGTGCCTGCACCCATCACAGCACGCTGGTGCATCTGGGATGCATCCTGCAGCCCCCCTCCCTCCTCCTCTGGTCCTCACACCTGCAAACCGTGCCCAAGACACTGTGGCTTCCCCCTGGGGTCCCCGCTGTCATCTTTCAGCCATTGCTCTTGTCCCTGACACACTCGCTTACGTGTACTCTTCATACAGGGCCGTTTCTCTGAAACGTGAGTCTGGTGAAGTCATAATCCCGCTCAGGACGCTCAGAGTTACCTCGGAAGTCCTCCTAGTGCCCCCTCCCTCGGCCCCACGTGGGTCTCTGACCTCACTCCTCCCCTGGGTCTCCCCAGCCCACCCCCCGCAGGCAGAGCCCCTCCCACGGCGAGGCTGACAGCCGATGTCTCCCTCCCGTCCTGACAACTGCGCCCCATGTGCCCGCATGACCCCCTCTGTCACCGTATTCCCTGGTCACAGAGTGTCTCCTGTCACTCTCTGCTTTCAGCCACTACTCACTCCCCACGGCTATATTTTCTTACTGTCACATGCCAATACATACAATATAGACTTGCATATCATTTGTTTATGGAGTGTCTTGCCCCCTACAATTTCTGCAAAAGCAGGGGTGTGAGCTGTTTCATGCCCTCTTGCATCCCACTGCCAGCACAGTGCCTGGCACATAGTAGGTCCTTCATAAATACTGAGCAAGCGAATGAATGCCAGGACGTTGGATGTTTATGTGCCACTCTCCTCAGCAAGCGGAAGCCCCTGGCTACCTCCAAAGGCGAGGTAGGAACTTTCCCGATGCCTGGAGCCTACTGCAGGGCAGGCACATAGTAGGACCATCATGCATGTTGCTTGTCCTGAACTGTTGTTGAAAACACCTCTGGTTCTGGCCAGTGTGGCAGCAGGTCACGATGAACGCGCTTCTGAAAACCCATCAGCATCAAAACAGCCACTGAAAAAGCAAAATGGAAGGGACCAAATCAGACCCTCGGAAAACTGTGTCCTACGCACATGGTTACGAGAGCCTGGCTTCAGGCTTTCTCTCCAGGGTTTTGAAAGTTCAGAACTACTAAAGAGTCAGATATATCTGTTGAGAAAAAAATCCATATGAGCAAAAACACAGTAAACATCTCCAGGTGTGAGTAGAACAGGCAAATAAGGGAGCCGGGTCTTGCGTGGGGTGCCGTGGGCAGCACTGGGGGGGCAGGACGTGAGCCTTCCCCCTCACGGGGCGATGGGGAGTCTGACTTACACAAATGGTTGCTTATTATAAATGCAGGAAGGTCCCCCAGGTTACCACCAGGAGGGAAAGCATGCCTTTCTGCCATGCTAATTATTGGGGCTGAGCCATGCACTCCTAATTCTACATGGCATTAGCAGATTATGACAGAGGTGCCATGTGACCTTTGCCCTTGAAGGGGCTCCATTCTGAGGCAGCGAGAACTTTCTGTGGTGAAGAAGGTTTCTCCCTGCGCCTCCGACGTGGCAGCTGTGAGCCAGGTGTGGCTGCTGGGGGACCGTGGTTAGCGGCACCGAGAAGCTGGATTTAAATTTCACGTATTTGTAAGGAATTTAGATTGGAACGCCACATGGGGCTGCTGGCATCCGACAGTGTCATTCTAAATGGAGCAGAACTTAGAAAGGAAAAAGACTGGGGGTTGGGCCAGCTCGGCAAAGTGGGGGCGCTCCCGAGAGCCCTGGTGACGAGAAGTCTGGGCTCAGTCTCAGCTCCAGCCTTTCTCCATGGGCAATGCACCCCCTGCTCTGTGACCCCAGTGTTCTCACCTCTAAAGTGGGGTGATGTCAGCTCCTGTTTTATGGGGATTGTTGGACTAACGAAGGGTCCGGGACCGCAGTGGGCCTGCGGAGAGCAGAGCCGCATGGCACACCTGCAGACCTGTGAGGAGGAGGGGTGGCACGTGAAGCGTTCTTACCGCATAAAACACAAAAGGACGAGAAAGCGTGAGGTGAGCTACTGTGGGCCGCGGTGCGGGACAGGACCCGATGCACAGTAAGCTCTTTGCAAATG
The DNA here is from genome assembly GCA_004026885.1 of Lyroderma lyra. NCBI lineage: Eukaryota > Metazoa > Chordata > Mammalia > Chiroptera > Megadermatidae > Lyroderma > Lyroderma lyra. The sequence goes on from PVJL010009284.1 coordinate 26,369, forward strand.
CCACCTAGAATGGGGGTGATGATTTCTGAGGGAGAAGCCTGGGGCTAGCTGTTTAGCAGCTCTACCTCTGTATACAGCAATACCTTGAGAACTGTAGGCCCCAGTCCTCATTAACCTGCCACACGCTATTGATGCCCTACTGTGTGTGCCGGGTGCCAGGCTTGCAAACATGCATGCTGTGCTCCAAGGCCCCGCAGCCTGGCAGACATGATCAGAACAGAAACAGAGCACTTCGGCGTGTTCATTTGCGCGTCACGAGTTTACTGAAGACCTACTATGGGCCAGCCCTGTCTTGTGTCTGGGAATTTCTCAGTGAACAACACAGCTTGGGGCCCCACTGCTGTGATGGTTAAATTCTAACGGGAATAACGTACAAGCCATCACTCAACCAACCAACCAGTCAACCGAGAAGAGTTAAACGTTACATGGAAACAGTTAAGGAGGGAAACGTGACGGAGTCTGAGTAGTTGGCAGAGCCGAGATTTATGCTGAGGAGCCAGTGACGAGGAGTCTGCCATGGGAACTTACTGGAAGGTTCCCAGGCAGGTTGAGCTAACCCTGGGTGTGGATCGTTTGGGTGGCGGCTGAGTGGAGACATGGCATGAACCGGGCTGGTGGCCTGGGGGACAGAGGGTGAGTGAACTTATCTCAGATGTATTTGGGGATAGTGTCAACAGAACGATCTTGTGGACCCACGCGAGTCGTGAAGAACAGGGAACAATGCATGATGGTGCCTGGGATTCTGGGCAGCACCTGCTTCTGTTCACTGACACGGAAGGGGAAAAGCTCACGTCGATTTGGTCTCCGCAGTGCTCGTGTCCTGGTTTCTTCTCGTGCTCTGGATGAGACACGGGCAGACAGAGAATGTGCAGACAGTTTTGGAGGGTTTACCGCGTGCCGACCACCACCCCCTCTTAGCATCTATGGCCAAGAAGCTTCTCTGAGATGTTCGCTGGGTTCTCCCCACGGGTCTGTGTGTATTTGTAAACAGAACAAGACAAGACTCAGCAGCCCCCTCCTCATGCGTAATGCTGAATGACCACTTGGACACGTTTTTCTCCTCCTAATTGTCTAGTTATTTTTCTGCCATGTCAACAACCACTTCTTGCCCAGAGGGACAGCCGTGAATAAACCGTTCTAAAAGATGGAACCGATCCCTCATTTTAGACACGTCTCTTCCTTTCTGCTCAACCTTGATCACAAGCATTTCTCCATATGGCCATCGGTCAAGGTCTCCCTCGATCTTATGCTCCCCAAGGCGGAAGTTCTTAGTGTTCTATTTACATGAAAGGGTACTTATCTGCAAATTGCATTTCCACTTACATTAAGTTGTTTCTATTTTAGTTCATTTTCCCTGATTATAAAATCATTCTCTAATCTTTGCAAAAAAATTAGAATGCAAAGTACAGTCAGATGGGCACTAGACTTACAGGGGAATCACTTCATAAATTAGATAAGTGTCTAATCAATATGCTGCACACCTGAAACTAATATAAAATAATACTGAATGTCAACTGTAAAAAATAGTCACAGGCATATAAAGTACAGCAGAGGGAATATAGTCAATAACATTGTAATAACTATGTACACTACAGTGTCAGACGGGTAATAGACTTGTTGGGGTGATCACCTTGTGAGGTCTATAAATGTATAATTACTATGTTGTTTTGTATGCTTGAAACTAGTAAAAATAAAAAAGAAGTTAGAAAGTACAAAAAGAACCAACTGTCTCCCATAATCCCTCAGTGGTATGATGTCATTATATTTCACCGATTGTCTTTGATGAAATGCCACCGTGTTTTGAAAATACTTTTGAAAAGGCATCGTAGAAACACGTTTTAAAGGTTCAGACAGTACACGGAGTGTACAGTGAAAAAGCAGTCTCTCTCCTCAGCTTCCACCAGGTCCCCTGCCCTGAGCTGACCGGGTCACAAGGTGCTCTGTAAACTTGCACGAGTGTCACCTTTGTATCCCGTATCATCCATATATATACCTTGCCCTTTCTTGTCTGTTTGGGTATGCTTTATACATATTTTCTTTTACCTTGCTGCCTCCCCCGTGAACAGGACACCCATTTAGATTTATTTAATTCTTTTCCATAGCCTTGTGGCATCTGATGCACAGAAATGCCACAGTGTGACCAGTTCTTCTGCACATGCCTGTGATTTAACAAATTGCCTCAACTTCCCGACGTCTTCTGTTGCCACAGAGAAGACCACTGTCCCTCTAAACGCCATCTTTTGAAGGTCATCGACCTTTTCTGTTTGCTGTTAAGCTTTCTTTTCATCCTCGCTATTCTCTCCTTTCTCTGCAGCATTTTCAAATGTAGACTTTTATTTATGTTGCTTTGCCTTCGGTCACACTTGCTATCTTGGGGCTCATGTGTTTCTTTATACCTGAAAAGTTCTCAACTATTGTGCTTTTAAATATTCCTTCTCATCACCCTTTCTCTTCTTGTGAACTAATGTTGGGGAGTCTTAAGCTTTCTTCCCAGTATTTTAATTTCCCATCAACATTCTTCATCTCTTCGTCTCTCCACACTGCGTTCTGGTGAAATCCCTGAGTCTCATGTTCTGTTTCACGCGTTCAATCTTTTGAGTGGGTCCCGCATACGTGCACTGTGTGTGTCATGTGTTCTGTGCCCCAGGCGTTGTCTGTATCACAATTTTACATTTTACAGTTTCATGGTTTCTAGTTATATAGTAATCTATTAGTAATTAGCTTACTATCTATCTAACAGCAATCGATATCTGCCTGTTTTTTAAAAAAATGGTCTCCCGTCTCGCTTTATGTATAGCAGTATTCTTCCATCATCTTTGAGAATTAATTCCTATGGTCAGTCTTTTCCCAGTTGCATAACTACTGTCAATTCCTTAGGAGAAAGCCCCCCTTCCCTTCGTTGGATTTATGTAACTTTCGTGATGGCAGGCCCCCTCCTGCGACTTGGAGTTTGAATCCGTTCGCTCTCGCTCGTGCTGATTTTGTCAGCCGCCCCTCCCCCGCTCTGCCCGGCACTGCTTCGGGCGCGCCCCAGCCCTGGGGCCTGCGCAGTGTGGACGCGCACGCTTCCTGGCTCTCCAGGGAACCCGACGGCGGGGAGGACTGAGCCCAGAGCACACACACATCCGGGGCTCTGCGCTGCGTGCGGTGGCAGACGGAGCAAACCGCACCTGGGGACGATGTCCTCGGAGCGTTGGGTGTGTTTTCTGTGTGCCAAGGCAAGTCAACTAGGTGATTGTTGACCAGAAAGGTGCGACGTGCTGGGTTTTAGCAGGTATTCACCACACCTGTCCCCTGGAGACCCCTATGCCCGGCCTTCCCGGCGGGTCGCCGGGGCTCTGCGGCAGAGTATGGGGCAGTGGCATGTGAGTGGAGAGGTACGCCACTGCCTGGCTGGTCGTGACCCCTGTCACTGCGAGTCCCCAGTGGATGTCCCCCTGCGCCCCTGGGTGGATGTCCATGCCTGGGGCCACCTCGGGAGTCACGCGTTGGCCCCTGAGCCTTGATCTGCGAGTGGGGTTTCCACAATTGAAGAGTACGTTTCGCGGTGGGGAAGTGCTTTTTGTTGGTTGAGTCACGAGTCTTGGAGGCTTAGCTGCACAGCAGTAAAACGCATACACGCCTCCCTGTTCTTGGGGGCTCGTGCCATTAGACAAGCAACTTCACTGCCACCTGGGGGAGGGGTCTTTCCGGAAGGAACGCCTCTGAGCCAGCGTGCTTGGGCCGCACTTCTGCGCATGTGCGCCCCCTTGGGCTTGCCCGGTGCCCTGGCGCCCGAGGGTCCCGTCCCGGCACCCGAGCGTCCCGCCCCAGCGCCCTGGTGTCCGAGGGTGCCGCCCTATTGTCCGAGGGTCCCGCCCCGGCGCCCTGGTGTCCGAGGGTGCCGCCCTGGTGTCCGAGGGTGCCGCCCTGGTGTCCGAGGGTCCTGCCCCGGCGCCCTGGTGTCCGAGGGTGCCGCCCTGGTGTCCGAGGGTCCCGCCCCGGCACCCGAGGGTGCCGCCCCATTCCTGAGCGCATGCAGCTGCCTGTTGGCAGTACGAAAGCTCCTCCGGCGTTCTGTGAGCTGGGTGCTTGCTGGGGAGGGCTGGGTTTGTGCTGAGTCCGCCGTCTTCGAGCCGCTTTAACGTGCTGCCGGACTGTTTGCTTATATTTTATTTAGGATTTTTCATCAATATCCATACGCCGGACTGGTCTGCAGTTTTACGCTATCCGCCCTGTCAGGTTTAGAAATCATTGTTAGGCCTGCTTCGCAGCGGGAAGGTGGAAGCCTCTGTTCCCAGGCGGCGGAAGGGCGTGGCAGCAATCCGTTGCTTAGATCTGGAGCTCACCGCTGGACCCAGCTCAGCCCCGGGCTTTTGAAAAACGTCTTCAGTTTCTTCTGTGATACTGTTGCCTTTCAGACGGTCTATCTGGGATCGACTGGATCGAGTCATTCATTTATGGTTTCTTAGAAAATCATCTCTTGCCCTGAGAATTTCAAGTGTGTTTGCATAGCAGTAAGCAAATTGTTTTCTTACTTTCCTTTATTTTCCACTGTTTTCTGATGATTTCCGATTTTTAGTTAGGTTTGTGTACTTTCGAAGGTTTGTATCCTCGATTGGGTTATCTAAGATTTTGTTTTCAGTTCTTTGTTGCTGTTAAACAAATAATTGATGTAGCCTTTCTGCCATTATCTGTTTGCAAATTCGTTATCGTCTGCTTTTAGGATTTGCGTTCGATTCTTTCATATTTCTTGCATCAATCTTTTTGACCTTTTTCTTATTTTTCTTTTGGTTGAATGTCTCCTATATTTTTATTCATTTTTTCTTAGTAATATAAAATTTAAAAAATTTATTTTAAGACATTTTGTTGTGAATGTAGCTTTAACAACAGAATGTTGGTTAGGGGCTTAGTGCTTTCCTAATTGCAGTATTCTGTTAGAAAGATGTTCGGCCATTAAGGAGAATTCCTCTTTCAATGGAGAGTTTCTGTGGATGAGTGTTTTATTTGATTACTTTCTAGGTGGGGTGGAATCCTCTCCACCCTGCAGTGTTTTCCTGTTCCCTTGTGTTTAGGAAGTACCTGTAGCTGTTTGAGAACATTTGGTGAGGTTTTCTTTGTGGCCTATGGATCATTCACGTTTTTGGTAACTATTTCGTGGGACTCTGAAAAGGAAATTGGATTCCTCCTCCCAAACATTGGCTTTGAAGGACCCTGGGCAGGTGTCGGCCAGGTGCTCTGGCTGCCAAGACTTTACAGGACACCTTAGCTAAGTTTCAGCTGTGGTTGGGGGGGACGCAAAGCTTACTCCCTCCAGCTGATTTTGCAGCTCAAACTCAGGCATCTGGTTCAGACACCACGGAACAGATTTACCCCAGGGAGGCTTCTTGTTGGACGTGAGCATCTGGAGAAATGTGAGGGACAGAAGCGGAACTTAGCAATTTGAGGAATTTCAGACCAGCAGGTGGAGCAGGGTTGAGTTTCGGGGACAGAAGGGACTTTGCTGCTTGTGGAATTTGAAGTGGCAGGGAAGAAAATACCCCCCAACTGGTCATTTTATGATGATGATTTGGGGGATTTTCCTGTAGGCATGTCGATTAGCATGGCTCCCCAACTTGCTCACCATTCCGTGAACTGCTGACCATCTTTGAATAAACTTCTTTTTGCGCTTAATTAGCCAGAGATATCTTCGGGTATTGCAAGTTTGAGCCCTGGCTGTTACATAAGCCTAAAAATCAATTCTATGTATTATGTAATTATAAATATAACATATCAGCTATCCATATGTTAGTTCTATCTTATGCTATTTAGGTTGCCTATAGCTTGACTTTATTTTTGTTTAGCTCTTTGTAAAACCTTTTCATTTTAAGATTATTGTAAATTCACATCTTCGTTTTATTTTATTTAATTTAAATTATTATTCTCATAGGCTGAGATGCCTTACATTTTCCTAACATTATTTTCATTCATTTATTTATTTTTGGTGTCTGTTTCTTGTTACATTTACTACATCTTTGTTCCTTAATTTTGCGGTTTTCATTGTTGCACCAATATTCAAGCCTGCCACATCTCCACTGTGGCTTGTTTACTCATTAACAGCGGTCATACACGTCCCCTTTAAAGCTCTGTGCCATGAATTCATTCTTGCCTGACATTTTAAAGTCAGTATGTGCTTTAGACAGAAAGCGTGGAGTGTGTGTGTGGTTTCTGTTTTCTTCTAATAATTTGGAAGATCTATTGTGAGTTCGCTTTCATTTTTTCTAGCAGTTATTTTTATAGCTACCAATTTATAGCATATACTTAGTGTTTTTTCCTTCAGATAGTGTTTACTGACTCTTCACTCTGAGATGCATGTGCTGTGGGGTTCTCAATTTTCTCCCACCTACCTACCCTCCACCTCCCGTGACCCCAAGCTACCTGATTCTGGTTACTTACATTGATACTTTTGTTACTTCAGGTAAATGATTTGCACATTTAAATAATATATTTAGATATTTTTTCTTTATTTATTAGGAGCTAATATCCAAAATACACAAGGAACTCGTACAACTCAATCGGTAAAAAAAACAACCAATCCTATTTAAAAATGGGCAAAGGACCTGAACAGACACTTTTCTCAAGGAGACATGCAAACAGCCAATAGATAGATGAAAAAATGCTCAACTTCACTAGGTATTAGGGAAATGTGAATCAAAACCACAGTGAGCTATCACCTCACACCTGTCAGAATGGCTGTTATCAACAAGACAAGGAATAACACGTGCTGGAGAGGCTGTGGAGAAAAAGGAGCTCTCATACACTGCTGGTGGGAGTGCAAACTGGTACAACCACTATGGAAAACAGTATGGAGGTTCTTCCAAAAATTAAAAATAGAATTACCATATGACCCAGCAGTCCCTCTTCTGGGTATCTACCCAAAAAATTGGAAAACTTTTTTTGTGTGTGAAGATATATGCACCCCTATGTTCATTGCAGCATTATTCACAGTAGTCAAGACATTGAAACAACCGAAGTGTCCTCTGATGAATGACTGGAAAACAGGACATGGCTCCCCAATGTACATACAACGGAATACTCCTGAGCCAGTAAGAAAGAATTAAAGACTGACATTGGTAACAGTATGGATGGGTCTCGAGAGTATCATGTGAGTGAAATAAGTCAGATGGAAAAGGACAAGAACCATATGATCTCATTCATTTGTGGGATATAAAACAGAAACCAATAAATGAACAAAACAATAAACCAACTCATAGGTACAGACAATAGTAGGGTGGTTACCAGTAGGGGGTGGGGCAGGGTGAAGAAGGTAGAGGGGGTCAAATATATGGTGACAGAAGGAGACGAGGCTTTGGGTGGTGAGCACCCAATGCACTCTGCAGATGATGCATTGTAGGGTTATACACCTGAAACTTATATAAGGTTATCAACCAATGTCACCTCAAATTGAATAAAAAGCTTCAAACATTGTAAATATTGATCTTTCAACCCTCACAAGAAATGATGAGGAGATTGGCATTCATGAAATAACTTTCCCTTTCTTCTGTTTTTTGATAGTTTCAATGTCATCATGAATAAAATATACGTTCTATTTGATAGCAACACTTCTCACAGGTGTGTAGTAACATTTGTTTTAATTGGTTCATTTCAATTAATATGATAACAATTGCCAATTCTTTTACCATATTACCTTTTATTTTCTGGATTGGTGACAGAGCAAATTTTAATAGTTCCTTTAGTAAGAGATCATGGAAACGCTCCTGAAGTTTTAATGTTTAAAAATAACTATTTGTTGCCTTATTCTGAAAGGACATTTTGCCTGGGTATAAAATTATTGCCTCACACTTTCATGGAGGGTTCTGAAGATAATTCTATTATTTTCTAGCATTGCTTGTTAAAGACAGGTTGATTTTTTCCCCCCTTGTGGATGAGTTGACTTACTTTGCTGGATACGGGCTTTCTTCTTTATTTCTGGGGCTTAATAACTCTAATAAAATGTCTCTCTGTTCCTGGACCTGATTCAGCTTGTCTGGGAACTGTTGGCCCTTTCAATATGTAGAATCAAATCTTTATTTCAAAAGTGTCTTCCTCATCTTATGTCTTTGAATAATGTGTATGTTCTACTTGTTTTGCTTATTAATTAGTCACCAGTTCTGCATATATCGAACTTCCCTTGTCTCTTTCCTTATCTGTCGTTTTTCTTGTATTATTTAAGCTGCTTGTCATTTGTTTTCTGTTTTACTCTGCTTAGTGTTTTTAAATCTATCTTCCATGTGACTGACCATTATTGTTGCAGAACCACAATGTCCTGTTTACTGCTTCAAAACTGACCTTTACTTAGTTTTCTCTTATACTCTTTCTTGATCTTTGCCAGTTTATTTATTTTTATTTTACTTGACACTTTAAAAAAAACAGTCCTTATATTTCTCCTTGAATCTTTGATTTTGGAGAGGTGATTATTCTTCCTAAAGGAGACAGTGGTAGGGCACACTGTGACGTGCCCAGAGTTTTCTGAGGTGTGTTCGTCATCTATGTTTGCATTGCCAGTTTCTTCCAGTCCAGCCTAGGATTTTGGTGGGGGTCTTTGGGTGGTTCTTGGGTTACCCCTCATCTTTGAAGGAACTCCTTCTTGATATGCCCCATGCTCCTGGACTACGTGAGAGAGAAGGGCCATGGGAGGGGGGTCAGTTGGAGGGAGGTTGGGGTGGGGAGGAAATGTGAGTGTCGCTCTGTTTTCCATGGAGCTTTCTGCCACCACGGTCTTGTTACTTTTTGAAGGGATGTGTGTTCTCCTGGCTTTGTCGTACTGTGGGTCCTGTTGCAACAGATTCACTTAAGCTAGTTCAGTTTTCACTTCACAATATCTCTCTGGTCTCATTGAAAATAGAATGTTTTTCTTTTTTTATTCTCTTTGTTTTGGGTTTGTTTCAGAAATAGTATGGGATTAGAAATACATCAACTATGAACTTTAAAAATTAATGCTTTCCCAGTATATAGTTTTTTTTGTCACAATTCATATTCTTGGAATTTTTGTACTTTTAATCTGTGATGAATATGGGGGTCTAAAATTCTATCTGCTTATGTGGTTGTTTCTTTGAGACTAGACTTCTATCATGGAAATACTGGGTAAAGTATATGAACATTTTTTTAAGGCTCCTGATTTATATTTAAATTTTTCTATTCATAAATTTTTCTTTATGTTGTATAAAATGCCCTCTCTTCATAACTTCCCACCCCCAACACCGGCCAGTTGCATTAGAAACAAACAAAAACTGTGATCATTTGACAAATATACTTCATTTATTTTAATTATTTATTTCTTGTGGGTTTGATTATTTACAAATGAAAAGCTTTTCTTCTTTTGTGCATTTGAATGATCTGTCCACATTCTTCCAGTGACATATTAGCATGATTATATTCTTATCAGTTTGTATGAGTTTTTAGTAAGAGTGATCTCTTTGTTGTAATTCCATTTTCTTTGCACTTTAATTTATTTATGGCATATTTTACTTGAGAATTTAAAAAATTTGAAATGATTTCTGCTTTGTTTTTAATCTTAGGGATCCTTTTCTTATCAGAGGTTCAATAAATGTTCAGTGATTTTTTATTTTTTAATTTCTGAGGGTTGGTATTTTTAAAAAGGTATTTTATTTTTTATTTCATGTGTACTTGTATTGTCTACCTGATTTTGTACTCTACACATTCCCTTAACATTATATTAAGTATGTAACCTTATTACTAAAGACATTCTGTTAATGACTTTATTTATTTGTACAGTAATCTGTTAGCAGGATAGATCATAATTTATTTGACCCTATTATTGGCTGTCTACATTGCCTCCAGTATTTTTACTATTATACTTCAGAGTACACTAAAATGGAAAAAAACTCTCTTCCAAATAAATATTTTCTTCATAGTTTATATTATTTAATTCCCATAAAAATTATGATCAGTAGGGCCAAAGCCATGAATGTTATTAAATGTCTTGATACAGATGGTTTTCTAAATGGGTTTTCCCATTTTTTATCCAATGAGTGGTATTATTTGGAGTCTCAACAAGAAAAATTCTCTGAGGCGACCCCACTTGTTAACTATTACTCCCAATCCATTACGTTTTCTCTGGCAATTTCTAGTATGCAAAAGCTTTTCTTATCTGGGCAACTATTTACTTTCTCACCATCTACAGAGGAAATCTTTGAGGTTGAGGGATATTCGATACCAACCTCTAAGTTGACAGAGCCAGAAATTGGTCCAGCCAAGTCGAGCGGCAGGGTTCTGATGCAGCCCAATATTACTTCCTCATCTTGTTGCCCCTTCGTGGTGAACACAAGCTCATTGACCAAGAGTTCAAAGTGGAAGGTGATTTTAAAGCCAAGAGAGACTCAAAGCCTGGTCATTATTCAAGACAGATGGCAGCCCCCAGACTGTGCAATTGCAGAAGCAGCTGGAGAACTCCTGAGAAGGACGCCTCCTTCTCCTGTCCCCCCAAATGCTTACAGTATTCAAGAAATCTTCGAGCTGTTGCTTCTGAAAATTTTGTGAGGCAGAACCCTGAGAATTTGGCCTGGCTTTAATCAAATATTTATGATGCCCTCATTAGTGTGTCGTCCAAGGGTAGCACAGGCTCTCATTTGAATTTCCGAGTGTTAGGGGTGTTCTGAAAGGAAATGTCATGTTGTAGACACTGTTTGTATAGATCAAATATGCATGTGTTGGTTTTGCAGACTGGTGTCATTGCTGCTGTCATTTATGGGGACAGTCATAATGAGGTGCGGCAGGAGCTCCCACTGGGGATTTTGGGAAACATCTGGGCTGTGGTGGGCCCTCAGAGGCCACTTCATGCACTCAAGGCTTCCATGGGGCCACAGGGTCGTGAGGAAGTGTCCCTGGCACTGCACTGTGAGTTTGACTGTTGTGCGATAATGAGGTGACATTCACACCCAGCCAAGTGAGGGGGAAGGAAAAGAATATTCCACGCAGAGAAAGCCACTTCCATAACCGCCTGGAGGCCGCAGGGAGCAAGAGGGGGGGTCCCCTGACTGAGGGTTCAGTCTAGCTGGAGCCTGTGTGATGGAGGAGTGACTACAGGTGAGTGAGGGAGGAAGGTGGGGGTGGGGGCCGAGGGCCTCGAGGGCTGTCTCAGGGAACTGAGCCGTGATTCTCGGGCAGGAGGGAGGTGTTTCTGGGTTTCTAGCTAGTGAGTGACACTGTCTGGTTCATGTCTCACGGTGACTCTGGCTGCACTGAAGACCATGCATGGGCAGGAGACAAAGGCGAGGCAAGATGCCATTTCCAGGGGCTGTGTCAGCAATCCTGGAGGCCAGTGATGGGGACGGGAGAAAAGGAGGGGCCATGCAGAGGCGGAGACACGGACGGAGGTCCTCGGTTCTGGACTCCGCATGACAGAAGGAATGACGGGCTATGTGTGTGGCGTGAAGAAGGACTTCGCCTCGGGGCCGACCTCTGAGCTTCAGCCCAGGTGACTGTTATGGGGGAGTCTACAGAGAGCCCCAGAAGTCAGTGTGGAAGGGGAGGTGATGAGTTTGTTGGAGAGCATCCGGGTTTGAATTGAGTGCTGTGTCCCCGCGGGGGCTCTGTGTTAACAACGGACGTAGTGACCGGGGCTCAGAACAAATGCGGGGTGCAGACAGGTGAGTGCAGGTTGGGAGCAGGACCCCGAGGGCGTCATCGTCTTGGGGTTTCTGTTCTCTGTGAGAAGAACCAGCGACCTTTGGGGGTGAGCCTCGGATCTTGGGAGGCGCAGAGCTGTGCGAGCAGAGCTAGCTTTCGCGGATGCAGAGACGGGTGACACGGGGCACCCTTGCCCTGTCCTTGGGAACTTGGGTGCAGGAACCGGTAGGTGAGCAGACAATTCCAGCAAGGACGGCAGCGTGACAGAAAGGGCGGGAAAAGGGGCCCACGGAGGGCACCCGACCCCAACTTGGGGAGCGATGGCAGCAAATAGGGACACATTCTTGAAACACCAAACCTGATGTTTCTCTTGCGGTTGGGGGAGGCGGAGGCTGTACCCAGGCCAGGCCAGAGCAGCGTTCCCTGGGAAGGGGTCGCAGGCACGGGGACGCGGGATGGCCGAAGGGCGTGGAGGCTGTTTGCCTGGAGAACTATGTCCCAGCAGCACGCAACTCAGCACCCAGGAGTGAGTGGGTGCTCAGTACTGATGGGAAGAAAGCGGGGGAGGGGGTCCGGAGGCTAGCGAGGCCGGAAGGAAATGAGGGTGGAGCGCTGCGAGTCAAGGTCGCGCAGGCCTGGCCAGTCCGGGGCGGCGTTTTGACTCGGTCCGAGGTCCCGGGGGCTGGTGACTGCGTCCAGAAGAGCCGCGCTCCCCTTTGCAGGAGTTGGCTGTGTCCGCAGGAGGGTGGGAGCCCCGGAGACAATGTCTGGAAGGACGGAAGTGTTTGGATTCTGTTGGTTCGTGTTTCCAGCTCTTTGGGTAACGCTCGCTCAGCAACCAGTGGGCTTCTGTGAGGGTCCAGGGTCTCAAGCAGCTGTCAGGGCTGCAGGTGTGTGGTGCAGGGACACCCTCAGGCACTGGGGTGGCTCCACACCCTGCCTTTCTCAGCACCCCACCCACCTCCTGTCGGATCGGGGGCGGGGGGCTGATGAGAGCAACACAACAGAAATGGGCAAGTTAAGAGGGTGCAGAGTGGGGCGCTCCCCAGGGCAGAGGGCGGGGGGCACCGTGGTAGACACAGCGAATGTGTTTGTTACCCCAGTTCTTTCCTCTCCGCTCACTTCTCCCTTGTTTCCTAACATACCGAGTGAGGGGTGCGGTGTGGCGCCCCGGGAGCCTTTTCCTTGGGAAAGTTTTGGAAGTCAGCAGCCCTGGAGTTTAATCCCAGCTTTGCTCCCACGTCACGATGTGTGACATAGAATGGATTATCTCAGGTCTCTGAGCCTTTTCTCACTGTTGTTCTTAAATTAAAAAAAAAAAAAAAAGAAGTATAGATGTTTTCAAGCCCAGCACGGCCGTGAGGCTGCAATGCCCAGCCCTTCTCAGGCATTTAGTGACTGTTCATGCTTCTCCTCACTTGTCTGGGGAAGTCCTTTGGAATCTAGGGATTCAAGAAGATTCTAGAAGGAGGATCAGGGAGACAGAACGTTCAGAAAGGGAGCAGCTACGGAGGCTGGCTTCACCTTTGGGCCCTGCTTCCCTGTGTGGAGGAAGCACCGTAGTGTGAAGGAGGAAGCCACGTCCGGGAATGCACGGTACAAGGTGGACACACGTGCCCAGGCCAGCCCCCGTGGGCTCCGTGCACGACGGTGGGCAAGCGGCGTGGGGCGTGGGCGTCTCTTCTTCCCACAGAGGAGTGGAACCCCCAGGAGACCTTTCCCTGCCACTCCGTGGTGTGTTGAGTTGGGTCCTGTCCCTGTCCCAGTTACACAAAGCAATAAAAGCTACTGACAGAGGAGCAATGTGCCAAAAGACAGATTTATGACTGAAGCAGGGGGTGGGGCAGAGCCTGTACCTGGTCACGTGGGGAAGGACAGGTATCTGCCCCGAGAGCAGGGCGTGTGTGCGCTCTACTGTCTCCGGTCATCTGCGTGGGAGGGGTGGTTGGTGTGCGAGTCCTTCTGTTGGTTTCAAGGTCAAGACACCCAGAACATAGTGTCTGTGTTACTGTGTGTCATTATGACTAATTCACGTATAAACTGAAAGGTCACAGAGGTGGTGTTCTCACCACTAACCTAGTGACTCTAACTGAACTCAGACCTTTCGTCAGGGTCCTCACTCGGGTCTGGAAACATGGCGATGAGAAAGAACAAAATACAAACCCACAGGGAAACGTGCAGAGCCTGGCCTAGGGCTCTCGCACCGTAGCTGGGAGACAGTCATAGGGGTTTCCTCCCCAGATATTTGTTGATGGAAGGATCCCATACCTCAGTGCCAAGAGGAAACAGAAGTCAGTCCCCTGAGAGCCCAGAGACGTGATGACCAACACTCATGTGGCCGTTGGGGTGATTTCACGGTGGAAGAGACACTTGAGTTCGGATCTTGGAGGAGGGTGGTGGGATGAGGGCATTTGGGTGCAGAGTGGTCAGGGCCCTGAGCCTGAGGGCCTGGTTTCTGGTTCCTTCTGCCTCGTAGACTTGTATCAAGCATGTAGGGGGAAGTTAAACTCCTTACAGTCAGTTCCCCACCTGCAGTGAGGAGACCCAGGTCTCACTTCTGCAGCCTCCCACCCCCCACCCCACGTTAGAGGGAGCCACGGTCGCCAGTCAGACTCCAACAACAGTCTGTCACGCTGCTTCAAAAAGTTGTCTGTCATGCCGCCCATGTGCTTAAAGTCCGGCAGGGACTTCCTCCTGCTACGTCCCCGCAGGAATTACCTCAAGTCCATGCAAGGTGCCCTCATGTTTCCCGCGGCATCTGTGGACTCAGCCCTTCGTGCCCCCAACTTCACAGCCAATCTCGTTAGTGCTTGTGTTTCCTGGCGACAGGCCGAGGGCAGGCTGCTGGTCTGCGAACTCCGCGAAGACCCGGGTGTGGCCTGGAATGTTTGCTTCCGCGTTTCCCGTGAGTAGCTGAGAGCCTGGCAGTAGGAGGGGCCCAGAGGTCCCGGCTGAACGATGACTGGGCGAATTCGGGGAAGACGTAGGACAGTCCCACCCTGGCTACAGATTTTGAAGATAATACCACCGTGCTCCTTGGCCTTTAAAAATAGTTTGTCTTTATTTTTTTTTCTCTTCCTTTCTGTGGTGTGTAGAGAATTTCTAGACACTAATTTATTGTAAGAATTTAAAAAGAAGTGGACATGTATAGAAAAACTTGTCCCTACTTCATTATACAGGACATAAAAATTGTTAATATTTTATGATTTTTTTCAAGTTTTTCCTCTGCATTTATCTGAATAGTACCTCCTAATCAATAAATCTATCAGTATATTTTAAAAAATGAGATTTTGTTTCTTACTGATCCTCCACTTAGCATTACATCATAACCATATCCCTGTGTTAAGTATTTTTTTAAAAGGAATTTAAAATTTCATGGTATGACTATATATAATTCATTAAACCATTCTTATTTTGTTGCACAGTTTTAGGTAATATGTAACTTTTTAGTACTACTGAGACAGAGAAAATAAATATATTACACCCTAAATCTTTGAGGCCAATTTGGTTATTTCCTTAAAATAAAGTTTTTGACTGGACTAATCAACTCCATGTGTACAAACATTGTGATAGAAGTTACCAAATTGTGTCTCTGAGAAAGTGCCTCAGTTTACATAATTTGCAGCAGTGAGTGTGCTCACCTCCAACAGTTGTCTCAGGTTTGTCACCAAAATCCAAAACCAGTTTGGATTCACCTTCTAGATTTTAGCAGCTTTCCTGGTCCCTCCCATTTTTATTTTTATTTATTTATTTATTATTATTATTATTTTTTTCATTTTTATTGATAGACTTATTGGGGTGACATCTGTTAGCAAGGATGACATAGGTTTCAGGCATACAACTCCACAGTGCGTTGTCAGCTTGTTGTATAGTAAGGTCACCCCCTAATGTCTTGGTCCCTAATGTTGGTTATTTCCAGAACTTTATACACGTATTCAACTGAGACAAGTTCGCATCGGTCTCTGCTCTGCCCTCGTGGAGAGTAAAGGACCTCTGTACTTGTCTTATTGTTCTGTATTCTCACACGAACGGTAATTTTGCTGGGTCCAGTCTCTTGAGTCACAGAGTTTGCTCCGCAAACCTACGTAGTGGTTGCTTCATGGCCTTCTGTTATTTCCTCTCAAAGAAGGTAGACTGTACCCCGAGTTTCACCCCTTCTTAGTGATTAAACGCTGGGCATTTGCAGGGCTATGCTTTCTTTCCCCTTGTAATTTGTCAGTCTTTCTAATATGTGTTTCTCTTTCTGTTCTCCCCTTCCCGCCCCCCAATGGCATTGGCCTTTCTGGTTAGAATTTCCTGGTCTCTTGGAGCTCCGGCTGTCACTTCTGTCCCTATCGCCCACCCTCCTAACTCCTGCTCCCTTTGACTCAGGTAGTTCACATCTTTCTCATCCTCATTACTTCCGCTCATCTTCTCCCTAATTATTTTTGATTCCTTATGTTTGTGTTTTTTTTTTTTGGTCTGAATTCTGAAAGACCGTGTCAAGTTTGTCCCCTGTCACCGATTTCCTTGTTTTACAGGGACGAGCCTGCTCTTTAAAGCCTCCCAGGGAGATCTTCGGCATCTTCCATGCCCACGCGCCCCTGTGTCACCACACACACCTCGTTTTCCTGCTCCTGGGGTTGCTCCCTGACTTCGGCCCCCTGACGGTTCCTTGCTGCCTGTCCCCATCTGGAGAGGCCCAGTTGGACCAGACAATGTCCCTTTCTTGTTTTTTTTGAAGAAACTGTCAGCACTAGATCATTCTCTGAGTCCTGTTTGCTCGAGAAGCACGCGAGCTGACATCACCTGTCCCTTCCCTTGTTCTGTCATGTTGGTGTTCTTTCCAATGCCCCTCTTGTCCTGTTGGCTCATTCCCAAGGGAGGAGAGAAACCCCAGGCCCTGCGTGGGCCAAGGATGAGATACGTGCACGTTGTCTCTGTCTGTGTGCTCGCTCTCTCTCTCTCTCTCTCTCTGTGATATGCCAGTTGGTAGATTATACATAATTTGAGCTCCTCAGTGCCCAGTTTTTTCTATACTGATGCTATGGATAAACACAACAAGAATGGTAACACTACCTGTTGTTGATTAAGGATTGGCACATGCCATTTAATAGACTGAGAGCTTCACGTACACGAGCTCATGTTTTTCTCCCAGCAACCCCTCCAGATAAGCATCATCTACGGCATGAAACGCTGTGCGTGGTGCCGAGGCGCTGGGGCTGGACGGGCGCGTAGCCGGCCTGAGGTCTGCTGGCGGCCGAGTCTGCCGAGTCTGGTCTTCAGCTTGCGTCATGTGGGATGGGCCTACTGGGGTCACGGAAAGAGGCTTTGTGCACCTGAGATGCCCCTTTTCACAGTCCCAAGTTCCAGGGCAAACTCGATGAGCACATAAGGTGTACACAAAACGACCACTTCCCACATGGGCCGTGACCAGAACCTTCCAAGCTCTGCTTCTGCTTCGTGTACCTCCAATACAGAGGACACACCTTCCAGGACCTGTTATGCCACCAACATGTGCCCTTGACTTTTGACCCGCTAGTTTCTGGGTGTTATAGCCTCTTTAGAACTACAAGACAGTCAGATGAGCAGTAACGTTGGGATAGATGAGCTCTTTTGTGTCTGTGACGTGCTCCGTGCTGTGTGAAATTCCTTACTGTGTTCGTCCCGTGATCACTCACAAAACCCTGGGTGCTGTTAGTTAGTGGTCCCATTTTACAGCTAAGAACCCCGAGTCGGAGCTTGCTGTCCTGATGCCCCTGCGTATTACGGAGCATGGAGGGCTGATGGGAAGGAAGGGGACAGCAGGGAGGTTGCTCTCCAAGCCGTGCTGAGGCTAAACTGAAAGCGAGCTCCTGGCCCCGGGGGGTGGGGGGTTTAGATTTCTGTCCCCGTGGCCTCCCGAGGGCGGAGCCCCTAACCTCAGTAGTAGTACAATGAGGGCAGCTGTGGCACGGCCGGCCTCAGTCTTGTCCCCCGGGTCGTGCCCGCAGGCTTGCTTTGGCCAGATCTTTGCACCGGGCTGATTACCAAGCCCCACCATAAACGAGGATTCGGTGAGCTCTAGTTCTCTGTTTCTCTGAACCTCTCATTTCTCTACAGTGAACTGGTGACATTGACAGCACCGCCCTTGTAAGGCCGAGCACCGAATGAGAACGGGCCCAAGCCCGCGTCGCCCCGTCCGGGGATCGAAAATGTGTCTGGCCCTTTGCTGTGATTATTCTGTGCAGGAAATTCCACCAGAGACTGCTGGCCGGCTGCCCCTTTACACGCAGGACCCGTTCGGTCCAATTTAAAAGTGTGTGTGGAGGTGTATGCTCCTGCTGCCTAGGTTAGAGCTCTGTCGGCAGGGGGACTCAGACAGGGGTGCGAACCAGACGCGGGCGGGGTCTGCCTTTGAAAGTCATGGCTCCCAGGCCGTGTCCTAGCTTTCTCGCTTAGATGGTCCCTGGAGCCTTGGATTGTCTTTGCTCTCCTCATTCGTCTGAGGTGTGCCTTGGCCAAGTTCAGTCCTTGCCAGGGCATATTTCCTAAGGGAGTTCATTTCATTCATTCGTTCATTCATCCATCAGACATTTGTTGAGCAACTATTGTGTACCAGGCTTGTGACAAGTACTGAGAATGTGGGAATGAACAAATACAGGTCCTACCACCTCGGTCCACGTGATCCCATGGACCCAAGGTGGCCAGCAGGGTGGAACAGGCCTGGAAACTCAAGGGCATTGAGGTGCTTCCTTGAGAAAGGGAGTGACAGATTTCAGGTGACTTCCAAGATGACGACACCTCCCATTCCACACCTGGAAGTGCCCCCTTGTGCATTTCTTCAAAGCAGGTGAAAACAGACAGCCCAAAGCACTCCTGTCTCTCCATTCCAGAAAGGATGGCGTTGGCCTCGTGGGTCCCTTGGTACCGAGGTGTGCCCCGGTCACGATGACAGCCCTTGCCCAGCATGTTTTCCTCTGGACGGCGGTGGGTGTCACCTCCCTACAGCCTGCACCGATCGGCACCTTCACCGGCTGTCCGTGTGTGACAAGCTCCTTCAGATGGACGATATTTTTAAAGATTGTCAGGTTCCCGGCCGCCGCTGTTATTATTGAGTCCTTCTAGGCTTTTCGCGGGAACAAAGTTGGGTGCAAATGTCTTTCTCGCGTACAGCCTGCCCTGACAGAGAGTGTGCTATTATTACTCCAGGAGGCTAACGTCCCACTGCTTTTTCAAGTCGATTCATTACTGTCTTCATGACTTGTGTTTATTTTTTAGCACCTGTGAAAAACCACGTTGGTATTTCAATACCCACTATCATCGACTGCCTGTTGTGTGCAAGCATCTGCGCTCCTTGAAGGCAATTTTTTTTTAAATAGAAGGTTATTTAAAAGTTTCAAATCAAAAGTGAGTTTATATTAGTCCTTTTAGTATCTGACTTAAACAGGTGTATATTTTTTTCTTTTTTTAAACCTTCATCCCAATCAAGAATTTGGATTTAAATACTTCAAAGATGTTATTTTGAATTTAAATGTGGAGAAAAAACAACAATAGAGGCTGGGTTCTATAGCTTTGAAAGAAATTCACCCCCAAATAGATCCCACCCAGCTGAGGCTCAGCTTTGTTTTCTAAGCATCTGCTGGGTGCCTCCACATGGAAGTTTTGCAGACTGGGCAAACCCAGCATGGAAAAAGAAAAATAATTTTCTTTCCCTCCCAATCCTATTTCTCCTCCTGTGTCCCCGGAGTCCTTGTGTATGTGTATGAACAACCTCTCCTCTCCGGTTTCCGGGGGTAGATTGTCCTGGGTTCATGTGCACGCTCTCCCCTCCTTTGTCATTAACTGTCTTCACCATGACGACCTGTCAATTCTCTCTCCGTGTGTCTCAGGAGCCCAAGGTTTTCAAGATGCCGATGTCTTTACCCCTCTGGGGATCTAGGGCAGGGCTGGGTGATGGGCATATATCTAGGTTTTCCAATGACCCACATGGTCCCCTGGCCCCCCACCCCTAACTTCTCCAGGCTGTCTTTGCACTCATTCCCAGACTTGACCATGTTGATTCTCTCCTGTTATAAACATCAGTGGCGCTCCATCCCTGCGGGATAACATGCAGACAAGTTGGTGTGGCACCCTAGGAGCTCCAATGACTTTTTCTAGTGTCCTGTCCCATCATTTTCTTTCACATGCCCTCTATTTCTTGATAGAACGTGCCAGTGCTTCCAAAAACATAAAGCTCAGGTCAGGTTGCTCCGATGCAAATAGAGCTTCTAAAACAGGGAAGTGCTTGTCCTGCTGGCCAGGATCCATGGAGATCACTGCATTCAGTGTGGGGGTTAAGGAGATGTGGCCACGTGCAGTTTACTGGAGAGTCATGGGGGTAGTGATGGAACCGGTGGGCAAGCTGGGACCAGCAACAGTGCTGTCTGTCACTGGGACGGTTGCTACGAAAGGCAGTCTTGGAGGAGACACGTGAGCTGCTTTCAAATACATGAAGAGAGATCATAAGGGAGTAATTGGCATTCTTAGGGATAGAGTTAGGGTCAATGGGTAAGGACCAAAGGGCACCGTTTTCAGCTTGATAAAGCCAGACACTCTGATAACCAATAAACTTCCTCTGGAGGTGATGAGTTCCCTGTCATTGAAGATATGCATGTGGAGACTAAACAGCCTCTTGGTCAAGACTTTGAAAAAGTGGAATGTACAGTGCCTGAAACATGGCAGTTTGTGTTGTTGTTATCATCACCACCACCACCACCACCACCATCATTGCCACCACCACCACCATCATCATAAATACCATCACCAACATCACCACCACCACCAAAACCACCACCATCATTACCATCACCATCATCATCACCACCATCATTACCACCACCACCACCACCACCAGCAGCACAACCAGCACCACAACCACCACCACAACCACCACCATCACCATCGTCACCACCACTACCATCGTCACTACCATCACCACCACCACCATCATCATCATCGACTTAATTCAAGTACTGGAGGAGTGTAAAGGACCTTCCAATATTTAAGCTGTCTTCTGACCCTGGGCCTGTGTGAACCTGTACATGGCCACACATCAGCACAGCTGGTCACAGCCATGATTCTCGAGCCTACTGGAATGCCTTCACACAGCAGCGTGGGCACTGGCATGGTGCCCCACCCAGAGCCGGGGCCTGCTCTCTCCATTCACACTGACTTTTTCTTAAGACTGGAAATAGCTTTTACATGATCTCCCTACATTGTTTCATTCAAGAGATTTATCCCTCACCTGCATTGTCTTGTGTGATTTCAGAGACATCGATGATCAACCTTTGCAACAGCGGGCACTGAACTCTGCTTGGAAGCAAAGGAATGAGAACAATTCAACGAGAAGAGCTGGCTGGCGCTGTGACAATGAGGGCCCAGGGGACTGACCAAGCTGATCCCTAGGTTGATGCCATTCACAGAACTACAAATAAGTTCCTCGTGAAACCCACACTTGCCCGTTTCTGATGTATTGCTATACATGAACGCCTCTATTTCTCCCAAACTTGAACCTTCACATCCTATGATCCAGCAATGACATTCATTAAAGGTGCAATTAGCTTGTCCGAGAGTTCAAAAACCAAGCCTTACTAAATATTGTTGCCATTAGTTCTGGCTTCCAATATGGTTCCAAAAATTACATCAGGATCACTGAGACATTGGATGGCAAACCAATGAACTTGGCACATCCATTTTCATTTTCTTTTCTTCTTTTATGAGTCTGGAATTTAAAAAAGCTCTAGATTATTGTTTAAGTACAGTCTTAAAATCGAGAAATTATTGCTGTTGAAATGATCTTCTTGGAAATCTTGAATAGAACTATGTGCATGTATCTACATATATACATGTAAACACACACATACATATGTAGTTCACGTTTTGCAAATGGAAAAATAAACCACACCTCTAGACTTCTATCTATGCACCCTCTCTATTTCTCCCTCTCCCTCCCTTTCTGTCTCTGTCTCTCTCTTTCAAGAACACATGTAAGTACACAAATTGAGGTCATTTGTTAATCCTGCGTAGCCCCATCTTCCTGCCTTCCCCAAAGGTAACAGTTATCAGGCATTTTCTGAGAATCCTTCTAGTTCATGCTTTCCTGTGTTATTGCATGTAACTCTATAGCCACACGTTGTTAACAGTAAATACTAAGCAGCATTGTTTTGTGCCAAATACGTCTGGCTTACATGACGGAAGAACACTGTGACTTTGCTTGTCTAGGACCTTGCTTTTTGTATTCAGTGGTAGGCCTGCGAGCTCTGTCTGCACACACTTAATCTCTTTTCCCTGCTTTGTAGCACCCCATTTATAAATATACTGCATGTCATTCACCCCCTGTTGGTTATTTTTAATTTGTGGCTGTCACAAATGGTGCTGGAGTGCACATCTGTGAGCGTGTGTTTTTGTGTACACATGGGGAACATTTCTGTAGGGCAGGTTACAGAAGAATTCAGGGGTTCAGGACTTGAAAGAGAGAAAAGTTAATTTTTTTACTGACCTTTGCCTGAAATGGAGTGTTTCCTTTGCTATGAATGTGTAGACAGCAGACCAGTAGCGTTACTGTGCTGTGTCCCTGAAACTGTGGGGATTAGTTTTGGGTCACCTTACAGTGGCTGAAGGGACCTCGAAATACTGGTGACAAGCATCAGCACTTCACAATCACAGTTATTTTGAGAATAAGAGTATTACTAATTTTTGTTTCAATGAGTTAAGAAAGAACACAGATTACAATCTCAAAATTTTGTTTTTTGAACATTTATAGATGTTTTCAATATAGTTGGTTTCCTTTGCAATCCTTGTATATATTTATTATGCATAGAATAATACAATGCAATATAATAGAATTAATATGATACGTTGCATCATGAGGCAGTCGACAAGGTCCCTGACAGGATACTGAGTAAACCCTCCCCTGAGGTGTGTGTTCTAACAGCGCAGTGGCATGGTGTTCACTGTAGTGGACATTGAGAAGTGCTCTAATAAGAGGTGTTACCGTGCCTTCGACACACCCACTAGCACCATATGGGCACGGTCACTTCCTGTAACCTGGCCAGCACTTGGTAGTTAAGGTTTTTGTTTTTAATTTTTCAATCTGATGATTGAGAAAGACGATTATATCATTTTAAGTAGTATTTCCCTGATTTTGCTTATTGGCCATTTTGATTTCTCCTCTATGCCTTGGGTGATACTTTTATTAACTAGGTACTCCTAAGAGAATTATGGAAGGCATGGAATTTTGAAAAATTCTTTTTCCTGTGACCCATAAGTGACCTTGAAATCTATAATTTTGACCAATGATGTTCAAAGTGGGTTGTTTACTCATAGGGGTACCCAAAATTATTTGTTGTGGTGTGGGAAAACATATAAGAAATTTTATTTCTACTTCTATCTAAAAATATAAGAGACTATCAAGTTTATTAACTTTATTAAAACTATATACATTTTTGCTCATATTTACCCATGAGTAATTACTAACACAGTTATGAGTACCTGGGCATGTGTTGGGAAGGCATGCTTATTATTTCCAAAAAAAGTTGCAATACCACTGTTTAAGAAAATGGGCACAACAATAAAAACAAATTTATGTATTGATCATCTACTGTGTGCCAGTTGCTTTACAAGCTTTATTCCATTTAATCAGTGTGATAACCCTGCAGAGTAGGCACAGGGGTATTGCTAGGACAGGCAGGAGCCGTCCCTTGGCCGACAATGAAAGACTCGCCTAGACTGCGATGCAGGTGGAATCCTGGGGAGAAAACACGTGCTGAGAACAGGGCACTGAATGGAAACCTTCAACATCGGTGAGGTCAAGTAGTTGCAGATGTTTTGCAGAGCAGACTGGGGACCCTGACCCAAGGAGAAGAGCACGTCCGCAGAGAAGGCGTGGAGCAGACAGGGCAGTGACTCCCAGAGACAGGTGCTGACACTTGCCTCCCCGACAGGGAAGTGCTGGCTGATGACAGCACAGCCCTTCTGGGGAAGGCTCTCAATGCGAAAGAGCTGGAAGAACTCCTTCACAGTCCAGGGTCCACCCCTCGGTTCAGTCAATGTCAGGTGACCAGCATGGAGAGGACACTGTGGACTGTCACTTATCCTTCAGCAGTCCTGTTGCTGTGTTCCTAACGTCTCCAAAGTACTCCGGGCGTGTTGTGACCGATGCATGCAGCCAGCCTCCACCTGGCAACCACAGTTTGGATGACCGGATTCCACAGACCAGGCCGCGGGCCTGTTGGAGTCAGCCGTGGGCGACGTTAGACGCTGGGGAGACGTGGGAGGTCACGACAACGCCCCTCGGCCCCGGCATTGCTTTGATCTCAAGGCCGAGGTGCATACAGCATCCGAGCCCCACGGTCATGGTGGCGTCAAACTGACACTGAAGACCTGGGAGCTTCACTATATTAAACAAACAAACAGACAAACAAACAAACATAAAAATAAACTTTTGACGATCGCAGATCCCGCTGCCGTGGCCAGGCCCCAGACCAGGTGACCTTGATTCGGGTGATCTTAAAAACGTCACCTGAGTCTGATCCCTTGTCCAAAGGAAGTCTGGGTGCTTCCTTGGTTCCCTTAAGACCTGGGACCACGGACGGGGCAGCTGGTGGCTTTTGGCTCTTGCTGGGGGAAGGCTAAAGGAAACGGGACTCGCGGATGATGGAATCGGCCGGAAGAAACAGGCTGCGCGTGGAGGGGGAGGGTGCTGAGGATTGGGGCGCCGGCGGGGGCGTCCGCGTGAGTAAATGGCGGTGTCGTCGGGGCACGGCAAGGGCGCTGCTTGGCCCCCGGCCTCCGTGCTCCCCACGCCTCCTCCCGCATGGCCGGTGCTGACTGCGCCATGTTTGCAGACTGTTATGGCCCGTTGTCCTGCAGACCTGACATAAGACACCGGGGAGGCCATCAGGGAAAGAGGAAGCCAGAGCCGGTCTGATTATCGCGGTTATTTGTGAATGTTCCTAAATGGGAGGCAGGGAGTGCAGTGCCGTCCTGGAGAGGGACTCCTAGTGAGAGCAAGTGGCCGCCGCTGCCCCTTCTGGGTGTGCCCTTTCGTCCTTGCCTCTGCAGACCGCTAAGCCGCTCCGGTGGCTACTTTGAGAAAAAGGCAAACGTTCTGCATCGAGTCGCGTCACCCAGCGTCCTCCCGACAGTGCACTCGGCGCTGCGCGTGGGGCGGCTTGGACGGGGCTGCGTTCGTTGCGCGATTTCGAAGCAGCCGGTGCGAGCCAGACAGCCGTTGGGAGAAGCAGTGATTTGCTTTCCTGTGCGGTGCGTTCACGATCACATCTCCTCACATTCTATTTGGGGATAAAAACGTCGCCTGCCAGGGCCAGCGTCCCTCACAGCTGCCCTCGGAGGTGTGTCCTTATCTTCGCCCCTGTCACCGCGGTCCTCTCTGATTGCACCGGAGCTCACGGGGACCATCTCTGGAATCAGGATGCCGTGGGGAGGGTCCGGGATGACCCCCTGCTCCAACATGGGTGACAGGCTGGACCAAGTCTCCTCAAAGCTGAGAAGACATTACTAGAAGAGGATCTTATGACCTCACAGCGACAAAGAGCGGAGTTGGGGCTTGGACACATTCATGCTCATCACTCAATTGAGGCTCTGAGCATCTGTGTCTGTCAGGGCAGAATCCTGAGACAGCGAAACCAACAGGCTACGGTCCCTGTCCTCAAGACCCTCACTGTCTAGATGGGAGAGAGACGAGGTCCACGGCCAGCCAGATACATTTGGAAGTCCCTAGCGTAGAAGTCAGAAGAGGATGCTGTGGGGACCCAGAAGGAGTGTCTTATCCAGGGTGGGGACATGGGCAGGTCATTCGTTCAGTATCTGGAGCCTAAAATCTGTCAAGGTGCTGGGAATTTGAGTTGTTAAAAATAGGCATGATGTGGGTGCACGCATGCGTGTGTGCTTGCCTGTCAGTACGTGCACTTGTGTGTGTGAGTGCATGTGCGCATGCACGTGAGTGTGCATGTGTGTCAGTATGTGCATGTGTGCACGAGTGCATGTGTACATGCATGTGTGGGCATGCATGTGCATGCATGCATGTGTGTGTGTGTGCGAGTATGTGTGTGTGTGTGTGTGAGTGCATGTGTGTGTATGCATGTGTGTGTGTGCACAGCTGAAACCTAAGCTTTCCTGGAGCAGTGATGTCCCAGCCGATGGTGGACCAGCAGGCATTTAACTGGCAGAGGTGGGGACTGGGCACTCTCCTCACCCAGAGTGTGTGGCCACTTTGGAGGACCCGGTGTGGTTCAGAGAGTCAGAAACTCAGTGGCTGGAAACAGTGACCAGGGAAATGGACGACGAGAAGCTGACACAGAGGCTCAGAGGCATGTGGGCTGAGGGCTGGGAGGACACATCCTTGTGATGGGGGGTGCAGGGGCATGGAGTCCCTGAGTTGGAATGTTCACGTGCTCTGCTCTGCTCTGTGAGCTGAACTCCTTCCCCCTATCCTGTGCCCCAGGTCTCAAGGTTGCCTTCGGACATGTTTTTGATAACTGCAGACAGAGCTAACAAGGGGGAAGGCTCTCATGAGGGTGGGTAGGCAGGGGGCCTGGCTGGGGTTGGGGACTGGCAGACATGTCCTTGGGCTGGGACCCGCCACAGTTGCTGTCTGGAAGGGTGACCTGTTGACTTGCCTTAGCACATCGAGTGGGTGTGGGCACTGAGGGACGGGGACATGGGATGGGCATGGTGTTGTGCTCAGCCGGGCCTGGTCTCCACTTCCTTCTGGCCGAGGCCTCTCACGGCCCCCCTCACTTGAGATGCCTATGGAGCCAACCTGTGCCCCCAGAGTCCAGCTGGGAATCATGAGACCACTGAGCCCAACATACCAGCAAGGAGGTGAGAAGGGAGTAAACAGGGGATGAGGAAGAGAAAAAAATCAAAGGGAGAAATCCACAGAAGTTAGAAAAAAAGTAGTTGGGTGCGTAGTGCCCACTGGACAGGACTGCCATGGCTGTCAGTAGGCTGACCAGACGTCCTGTTTTAAAGGAACGGCCTGCTGACCCCTTGAATTTAGCCCAGGAGACCAGGCTGACCTGGGTACTATTTGAAATGGGACGGTCCCGTTATTTTCTGTCCCATTTAAAATGGGACGTCCGGTCAGCCCATGTGAGTGCTGGTTAGCACGTTGGAAGAGGGGGTGATGCAAAGGCTCTCGGAGTTCTTTGGGACACCCGAAGGTGACTTACAAGAATCACTCCTGTTTGCACGTGGCTTTGTTGTAGTCAGAGGGAGGCTGGCAAAACCCATTTTAAAGTGAAGAAACCAAAACCAAAAGCCGAAAACAAACTGAGGCTCAGGTGCCGAGCGATGAGCCAGGTGCCTCCTGCTAGAAGCGGCAGAGGTGGCCCTGGACCATCAGAGGGCATGCGCAGACGACTTAAGAATCAGTTAGATGGAGTTACATGTGCTGAAGACAGTGACGTTCCTGAGGGGCTGAGTCAGTCAGAGTTGAAGCCTGGGAATCTTCCAGAAGGAAAAGGACCGAAACTCTGGCTGGCACCCACGGATCTTGGACGAGATGCTCCCATCTCCCCATCTTCAATTTGCTCAGCTGCAGAATGAGTCCCTGGGTGACGCTGAGGATCCGTGGGACTCCCACACCGGAGGTCCTGGGTCCTGCGTGGGTGCCTGCCTTCTTCTTTGGGGTTGCACACGCCCCACGATGCAGGGAGATGGGGGACTTCCTGGGAGAGGCGGCAAAGAGCTTAAGGAAAAAGGTTTCCTCTTCCCTCTGGTCCTGCTCACAGCTCATCCTGATTCAACATGATTTTTTAATTCCTCCTTTGTGGCTCTGCAAACAATTTTCTGCTCCCGAGTGACTCTGGTTGAAAGGCACAGATGTTTTAGGTGCAACTGTAGACAGGTTT
The DNA here is from genome assembly GCA_004026885.1 of Lyroderma lyra. Lineage (NCBI taxonomy): Eukaryota > Metazoa > Chordata > Mammalia > Chiroptera > Megadermatidae > Lyroderma > Lyroderma lyra. Next base: position 53,851 of record PVJL010009284.1, read on the forward strand.
TTGTTGAAAGTCAAGTTCATACATATATGCCTATTAAAACAGGACCTTTAAATCTCCTCGCGGGGGAAGGAGACCGCGAAGAGCAGACGTGCACGTGCGCAGAGCGTCCGTGTAGCTGGGCTCTGCGGTGGCTCTGCGGTGGCTCTGCGGTCGCTCCGGTGCGCATTGCTGCGTTTCCGCAGTTGCCTGTGGACGGGGGATTATTTTCTCTCCGCTGCCTCCGGCCGATGGACTCCACGGGCCTGCTCACTTGCAGATACGGCCCGGGAAGCCCTGCCCAAGTTCGTGTCGGTATTTAAAATGGAGAATGCAAAATGGCTTTTGTGTTTGAATATTGAACTTGAACCTTTGAAATTTTGAACTCTCGCTTTTATCAAGACACTGCATTTTACAAGCAATTTATTTTGGAAATTCAGGCTTCCGCCTGGGCCATCCTGATGTTGAGTAACTTGATGCTCAGCCTTACTTCTGAATATTAATGTCACTTGGGTTGTGCACACTTTGGGGTTTTATGCAGACTTGTCAGTGCAAGATAGGGCACTAGCCACGAAGGGGACAAAGCGAATGCTTTCCCAGCATTTGCATCGGGATATTGGCTTTCCCTATGATGACTTTAACTAATACAACTCAGACAAGAAAAACATAACAGTGAGCCTGGAAGGCAACTCTGTTCATCACCAAAGACCTTAAAGACAAAGACGGCAAGACAGTCGTTACAGGATCGTGGACGCTACGGGTGCCCAGTGAAAGTGAGATTTTTCTTTTTCATCAGTTTACAAAATAATTATCTCCTTGATTTTTGTTTTAAAAGATGGAAGATTCAAAAATCAGGTTTGCCAAAAAGTTAGTCTCGCTCCATTCTGTTTCTCATCCAAACATCCCGACCTGGGAGAGGGAATGCACGCCCCAAAGTCCTGTGCGGGCTGGGGGCCGGCAGGAGGGCGGGCTGGCTCAGGTCGGAGCCCGCAGGGGCCCTCTCCCTGGGGGTGGAGATGCGCTCCTGTCATCTTCCAGCGCTTCACGGTTCTCTGCAGAAAGGTGACAGTTAGTTGGCATGAGACCGAGGCACCTGGCACAAGGGAGAGGGGGATGGAAACGCACACTCTCCGGGTACGGGCACTCTCCGGGTACGGGCACTCTCCGGGTACGGGCACTCTCCGGGTGGAATGGTGGCCCTGAAGAGATTCTCCGTGATGGTGAATGCACCCGTGTTTGGAATTAGGGTCTGTGCAGATGGGGTCACGACTGGGGTGGGTGCCAGTCCGATCCAGTGGGTGTCCTTTGAAGCAGAGAGTTTGGGACACAGACAAGCACAGGGGGAAGCCAGCCATGTGATGACGGAGCCAGGATGGAAGCTGCAGGTGCCACAAGCCAGGCTGGGACAGGCCGGGAGCCTCCTTCCCTAGGGCCTTCAGTGGGAGCGCGGCCCTGTCGTCCCCTGGATTCGCAACTCCGGGACCTCAAGACTGCAAGAACCAGTGTCTGTGTGAAGTCCCCAGTCCGAGGTGCTTTGCGGTGGCAGCCACGGGAAGCGGATCCAGATACATAGCGCCATGCTGAGCCCCGCAGCAGAACCAGCGCGGTTCAAGTTCCTGGGTCCCCACGAGCGTGTCTCAGACAAACGACTTCCCTTCTTTAAGCCTCCACAAGCTGAGGAGGATGAGAAAAGTGACCTCCTAGGATTGCGTGGAGGTCACGTAAATGATCTGTGCGAAGTGTGAGCACAGGTAGCTGCGTGGGCACGTGTGCACGTGAGGGTGCGCACTGACCATTTCGTTTGCCAATTTTAAGAGCCTCCCCCCGACGGGAAATGAGCTGTGTGGGAGCAACACGGCTGCTCTGACTCAACGACAGCGTTTCCATCATGTTCAAACAGGTATCGCCTTTCAGTGTCTCCAGATCCACGTTGGCGGCCCAGGGCAGAGGAAGGACCACGGGGTTAAACATCTGAAAACTTGGCTGGGAGCCCAGTGTCTGCTGCTTCGGTGACAGCGTGACCCTGAGAAAGCGACTCAGTCTCTCTGAGCCTTGCTGTTGGCCGTCCGATGCATTAACAATTAGAACCTCCCAGGCTTGCGTTGTAAATCCGTGGGACAGTGGTTGGAGAGGCTTGTGACACTGGGGCCTCTCGGAAGTTGATGGTTGTTACTGCTGCTAGGCCTCGGCGTACAGCCCTGCGTGGACTTTAGTACCTGGAAGGTCCTCGATCAAGCTGTAGTACGTGGACTTGAGTCCGTCCGAGCCCCCGCTGCAGCCAACCATCGTGGGGTTTGCGGCGTGGATGTCCTCGAACACGACCCCGCTTAGGTCGGTGAGAACGCGCTCACCTGAAGGCACGGGGGCGCTCACCTGAAGGCACGGGGGCGCTCACCTGAAGGCACGGGGCTCCCCTGCGGGAGTGCTCGCAGGTAAACACTTCTGGTGGGAGGTCCCGACGCGAACCGAGCTCCTTGTCTGAGGACGGGGGTGAGGTTCCTCAAGCCTTTCACCGGGTCACGTTCCGGATTAGCCTGGAAGGAAACATGGCGGCACGATGGCTGGGGCGGAGGGTGGAAGGCGGCCTGCCAGAACTTTCTCAGGGCAGAACGCATTTCCTGCCCTCGCCCGGCCTTCCTCCCCCTCCTCCCCACTCCCAAGCTGCCCCGCTAAGGCTTAGGGATTGAGGCCATTGAGCCTTTGTAAACAGTAGTTTCATCATTTTCACCTGCAAGAGATTATGGTGTTTTGTGGTTTTTTGTTTTTTTTTTGAGCAAAATAACTGAAGCAGAAATCTTGAAAACTTTAATTATGACGGACTCGCGCTGCTTGCATTGTTCAAGGCCGGATCCCCACGGCAGGGCATCTCTGTGGCAGTTTCGAGGGTGTAGGCAGTGGGCGACACTTCTTTTGTTGACCTGCGTTCTCTGTGTCCCCACCGGCCGCAGCGCCCCGTGGTGACGGAAGGTGCCGCCCGTCTGGCCAGGCTCCGGGAACTGTTCAGAGAAGTGAAGCTGGCGAACAGGCAGGATTCTGCCACGGGCGAGACCCGAAAACTGGCCAGCACCCTACTCACGCCCTGGAATGCTCCAGCATGGTGGCTGACAAACACATACGAAGTATGCACACTTCCCACTGGAAGATGACCTACGTATCACCCAACAGATTATGTTCAGAAGGGCCTCTCTGATGTAAAGACCCCAAAACGAATCTGGAGCCGGACAGTGGTCTCCCAGGAGACTTCCGTGTTCCCTCCCATCTGGCACCAATTCCACGACAGTCCTGGCCTGGGCTGCGAGCGACCAGGTGCTGACCCTTTTCTCTAAGACCCTCCATGGACTCATCTGTCCCCACTTCCGGGTGACCTCCGATCACTCTTTTTCAGAGTTATTTTAACAAATTAATTCCACGTGCCTCTACATATCATCAGCAACTGCACATCGATGGTGACACGGGCAGGATCACATCTAGGAAGCCGGGCTTCTCGAAGCCTCTGGAGAAAGACTATGGGACTCTATCCTGGGGCTCTGTCAAGCTCTTGGCCCCCAAACTTGCCCTGTCCACACAGAGAACCCCTGGCATTGACCATTTCTGGGCAAGTGGCCTTCAGTTGTGGGCCTGTCTTGGTCACCACGTTCGTGACTGTGGCCTGGCCCTTGGGTGACCACAGGTTCTGGTTCGCTGGCTGAGGCCCCATTGGATAGCACTGTTGTCAGCTCCGTCCCTGCTGTCAGCTCTGCCCCTCAGTTCTCCCCAGAGGTGTCTCCCATGGTCACAGCCACGTCTGCCTCTTCGGGGCTGCCGTGTTGGAGGCTGGTGGACCGTCTCCCGCTGGCCCCTCACCTCCAGCTTTTCCTTCATGGTGGAGCTGCTGCTTCCTCCATGGGACATCAGAGGCACCCACGTTTCAGATCCACGTTTCAGTGCATGTGGCATGAGAAGTGCCCACCACTCAGGCCCGGCTCGCACCGCCCAAGCAGTCCAAGAATCCAGAGTCACGGTGCCGGGTCACGCTCCCTGGGGACAGTAGATGGAATTCTCCTCAGTATTTGAATGGCTCACGTGCCCCTCACCACCGACCCCGGCTCTGACAATGGCTTGCACGCCTCCCCTCGGTCCCTTCGTTTTGGGGGATGTACAACCTGGGGATGACACACTTGGCAAATGGCCCTTCCGATGACTCCCGTCTGTGCCTCTGCAGCCCCTCCTCGGGGAGGTGGGGGACACCCGTCATTAGCACTGGAGCCTCCCTCATGCCTGGGCTTCTCTCCACCCCCAAAATGATCCATCCATCATCGCTGACTTATTTAGAGCTATTTTTCTGCATCTTTTTCCTCCTTCAAATTGCGACCTCTGCTGAGACAGACCCCGAGGCACAGAGACAATAACGTCATTCATTAAAATATTTAAATCAGCGGCAGCAGCAGTAATGACCAAACTGAAACCTCGAAGCACAGATTGGCTGTAACATAGCAGCTATTTTGCCAAAGGGGCTTGAAACAATCTGGATTTGGGGTGCTGGGAACAGCTCAAGTCTTGTCAATAGGAGGTATCTTAGATGAGCATGAGGTCCCACGTTTGCAATCTGGGATCCCCGTCCTTCAATGCCCCCCCAAAACCGCCGACCCCGGGACTTCATGAGACCTCTGCTTTTAGTGCCAGGAATGGGGGTCTCACCATGAGGTAAAAACTGGCCCCCGATTATCTGACAAAGCTATCCCCAGTAAGAACTGTTTATAGCTTTTTTTACAAAAAGACTAAAATTTGGCCCTACTCCCCAGTAAGTGGTCACCAGTGGGTAGACTCAAAGATTACAGCAAAGACCCTGGAAATAAACCCAAATTGAACAGCGGGGGGCACGGCGGGGACGGTTGGGCG
>PVJL010009285.1:0-58699 GCA_004026885.1 Lyroderma lyra
GCCTTGCTGTCCTCCACGTATGACACACACTCTCCCACCCACCCAGGCCCCGGGACCCCGCCACACCACCCATCCCATCCAGGTAGGTGCAGAGCGGCTCCCTCCAACCAGAGCTGCTGACGGCCCACCACGTGTGGGGCGCTGGGCTGTGGACATAGAGATGACCTCTTCTTGTTCACGGAAACCCCACTCCGTCCAACCTCCCTCCATGTGTTCAGGCCGTTCTCCCTGCCTGAAATGCGCTCGCTCACCAGCTCTACCCACTAAAGCCTTGCTCATCACTTCCAATGAGGTCAAATGCCGCCTGCTTCAGGGAGTCTCCTTTGATTTCCCTACCGCCAACACCTCCCCAACATGATTGCCCTCTTCCAAAACGTACAGGCCCCAATATCTTGCTCAAGCTCCTTAATTCCGCCATAGTTCTTTGGGCATCAGATTACAAGATCCTAGAGGACAACAAGCATTTGTCATTTCTCTCTGTGTCTCTTATAACGATCACTTTAGTCTCTCGTATTGTGAGCAGGTAAACAAGAGTGACTATAAATTAAAACCAAAAAACTCCTGGACTCTTAAACTGCCTTCTTAAAGCAGACGGACCACGCTGAACTGAAGAGGAGAAAAGTAAAGCCTCACCTTCGAGTTGCTGCATTGTTCTCTGAATATTATTTGCAAATTTCTGGATGTTCATTAAAAACTCATCCCGTATGAGCTGAATGCTGTGATGTTCCCCTGCTTCCCCGGCCACGTTCAGTAGGTCCCTTTCAGACTCAAGAGAGTCAGAGTTTTCTCCAGGGGTGACTGCCGTGGTGGCATCCTTGTGCTGATTAAAGGACAAAGCCGGCAGGAAAATCTGCAATGCCAAGTTCAGGGAACAAATCACAGATGCCATGTTCAATAACGCAGGCCCCGGGCTGCGAACAGTCTGTGACAGGAGGTGCACGTAGTGCGGCAGAGCCTGCAGCGGAAGAGCAGCTGACCCCGTCTGCGGGACAGACACGTCAGATGACTCCCGCGTCCGCACTCACCTGGCAGACAACGCCCTTCAGCAAATGAAGCACGTTCCCGTTTATAACCCCATACTCCAGCGTTTCGGGCATCATTTCCATAGTCTCCTTCATGTCGCTGGCCTCAGGGACTGTCTCTAGAAGGAAACAGGTTCAGAGGGTGACATGAGTGGGCGAGTAGCAGTCAACACCCGCAAGGATGCAGGTGTCAGCTCCTTCCTCCCGAGGAGCCACCAAGGAATGTTCCAGCAGACTCCGAAGGCGCGCTGAGCTGCCACAAACACTGATGCACTGCGGCTGGCAGGTTCACATGAGCAGCGCGAGCGCAGCGCATGTGAGCTGACCTGCAGGAGTGTCGGCACCGGACAGGAAGGGCGAGGATCTGGCTTTCCCAGAAACCCCTGCTGGGCTCCTTGCTCTGCCGGCCTCCCCTTCCCCAGCAATGTCCCCCCCCGTCCCGGGTGCTTTTAAAGACGTATTCGGGAACTGTCTATCCTTCCGACCACGTTCCATGTGTTTCTACTTCACCCGACCAAAAATCAGTCCGCATGGCCAGCACACACTCAAATGTCACTTGGACACTTCCTGCACCCTAATTGGGAAACAAAACGCAAGGCCGATAAATAGGTCACCTGAGGCGATTATTTCACAGGCTTCAGCTTCTCTGCATTTTCCCACATCTGTGTAGACGTGCACAGCCTCCCCGCGCTCGGGGACACTAGACAGCCCTTCAGCACTACGCTTGGGGCCATTTTAAACAGTGAAATCACCAACAAAAAGCACAAAAACGTGAAAAAGAAGGCATCAGACCATGATTAGGACGCTTGCTTACAGTTCGAGGTGAAACAAGAAGGCAGAGGGTCACCTTGTTCAACCTAGCTGGGGACATGCGCTTCAATGACTCTAACGTTTCCTCCTTGTACCTGTCCTTGAATGACCTTGGAAATGTTACAAATAATTTGTAAGATAAGTAGGTGAATTGGCAAATATGGATCCATGAATGAAGGTCAACTGGACTAATAAAGTTACGTTCTCAAGAAAGTGTAAAAATGAACCATGTCTCACACACACACTCACACACACACACACACACACACACACACTCACACACAGGAAATATACCTTTTGTATTTCTGAGGAAAAACACCACATTCTGGTCCAGAAACTGCTCGGGAACAGGCGTACAAAGCACATGGAGACGCGTCTTCTCCACCAGGCGCTTAACCAGCTTCTGAAACACGGGGAACAAAAGCCCGTCACACTGAGGTACACCCACTCCCCCAAACCACATGCTCCTCACCTGAGCTCTCCTCTCTCACTTCCTGACAACGCAGCTGCTGCTGCAGAGCAGGGGCCAGCGGGTCACACAGACGAGCTAAAACCGCACCCCAACTCTGAACTCTAAGCCCAACTCTTCTGTTAGCGGCCCAGCGCAGCCACCCTTGAATCACTGACCCAGGGCAGGTCCAGAAAGGGCTTTTCTAGGTTAATTGCAACAAACCAGGCTTGGCGTTGGTTTTGGGGATGCAGCGCACTGACAAAGCAGTTAGGTGTAATTGCATTCAGCACGGACCAGGCTCAATGCTCACATCCTAGCTGTAAGCTCCACCGCTGGGATTCGTGCAGGAAAGGGTCAACGCCACAGGCCTGGGCTGTGCAAACCCTGTCCACTCCAAAGTGCTTCAGTCTGGCCCTGGGTGATAACCTCTAAGCTTCGGGACTATCCTGCCTGATCTGGGGGACTCTGTATACCTGAAGACTTGGGTTGGTCACGTCCCGAAGTTGTTTAAGGTGAATGCCTGTTCTTGTCTGCTCGAGGCCCCGGGTCACACTGGATCAGTCTGACCTCTGTGGGTGCTCGAGACTGAGTAACTAAGGTCACACATGTGGGCACCTCATGTCTACATGACTGACACCCAATAAAGACCCTGGCCACCAAAGCTTAGGGGAGCTTCCCTGATTGGCAGAACTTCACACAGTTGCCGTCACACGGTGCTGCTGGGAGAATTCGCGCCGGCCGTGTCAGCCCACTGGGAAGCTGGCGCCCACTCTCTGCTGGACTCTGCCCTACGTGCCTTCTCCTATGCTGATTCTGGTCTGCATCCTTCTGCTGACATAAGCTATAACCGCGGGTATAAAAGCTTTTCTGGGTCCTATGAGTCATGCTAGGGAATCATTAGACCTGAAGGTGGTCTCAGTGACTTGCAACGCCGAATTCTATCACCTCCACAGGGTATGCTCCTTGTCTGCATGTGTCTGTCACCCGGACTCATCAGAGGGCATGAAGCTCCCATCAGCCCCGGAGGAGGAGCAAGCCATGCGCACCTTGGCCGGCGGGTTTTCTAAGCGCTCTATGTCCACTGCTCTGCTCTCCTCGCTGTGTAAAGGCTGATAGGCGGAATTCCTTCTCAGCTGCAAACTCTTAGCTGCAAAACATCATTCAATGAGCCAGATGCACTAATCAGAAAACTGGGTTTCCTCCCCTCAAGACCGGACCTGCACTTTGTACGACAGCACATTTCATTAAATAGGCATGTCATCAACACGCTGTACCCACATTTTTTACAAACGAATCCTATTGCAGACTTGACTTACAGTATGATTAGGTGAACACCGAGAAGTGGAGGAAACGACAAGTTTCTTGTGACGTGTATGTTACCACGATACAAAGAGAAGTAAAAAATACGCTTAAATATTGACTCAGAAGGAACACGATCTTGCTCTGTTGGAGGAGACCTCCCTGACCGCTGCCACCCAAGTCCTTCCCGCCCACGGACGTACTGGTGCTGGACACGGTGCGTTACGGGGAGGTGGGCACAGCACCGTGACTGTGGCCTCAGAACCACCATCGGACTTATCAAACACCAGCTCAGACAAGCCTCGTTAAGAATGTACAGAACCTCATTTCTAAACTTGAAGTCCGCTCCTCACCTTCCTGTTATGCAGGGATTACATTTTGGTTGGAAACGAATTCTTCTGACAAATAAAGTAACTAAAGGAGACACCGAACATCGCCCAAATCCTTCTTCCCCTCTGATTTCCAAATACTCAGGATCTTGTTAACGTGACGTGTCTAACCTACAGCTCTGCTGATGGTAAGGGAAGGTGAATCGCGGGATAAATGGGAAATGGGGGGCTGTTTAGCTCTGCTGGTGACATGGGTGGTCTGGAATAGGGTTCCTCAATGTCAGACTGCTGACACTGGGGGTGAGTCATTATTGGTTGTAGGGGGCCGTCCTGGGCACTAGAGGATGTGAAGCATCCCTGGCCCCTACCTACTAGATGCCAGTAGCACCCCCCTTTCAGGAATGACAATCAAAAACGTCTCCAGACATTGCCAAGTGTCTCCTGGGGACCAAGATCACCCAATTAAGCGCCACCGCTGCAGAGAACTGTGCCACAGCACGGAGCTATAGCCGCCTCATCGCTGCGGGGCAGAGCGCCAAGCCTCAGGGACCACAGCGCCGCGCGCGCCCAGGGGCATCTACAGCAACTTCTCTGGGTTAGACCTCTCAGCTGGTCAGAAGTCAAGTCCTTGGCTGGAGCCTCAGATGCGTCCAAAGAAATGGCACGTGTAGTTGGCACCACGGGAAGCCCTCTCTACACCAGAGTGCGCGTGGGCTGTGAGCAGGGCCCTCTGAGACTCCGCCTGCACAAGCATGGGTGTGTCACAAGTATGCCATGTACTGCACCAGCCTGAACACTGCCCCCACCCAATTCATGCCCACCCAGAATGTCAGTGCTCTGGAAACAGGGTCTTTACAGATGTTATTGGTTAAGATGAGGTCATCCTAGAGAGGGGGGGCCCTGAATACAATGACTGGTGCCTTCACAAGCCTGTGGTGCAGGGAGAAAGGGGTTCCACACAAAGTAACCTCCAGGGTGAGGGGACCATAAATTCCTAACTGGGCAGGTCATGGGGGGTCGTCATGCCCCAGGCATATAGCGTCTTTAGTAAAAGGTTTATCTTTGCCTCAAGCACGCCGTGTCCATAGTTTCTGTGCATCTAGGATAACACACCTCTGCAATTTCTAATACTGACCCCCCGCAAGACACCCCATAATCTTAACCAGCCTGTAACTCCATTCCAACCTTCGTTCCCCACCTTCACTTGATCTTCATGACATTGCCTTACATTTCAAATGCACAAAAGACTGCAAAACTGACATTCTCCGGAGCACTTGAGATCTTGCTCGCTGGTGCTATGTCAACACTTTGGCTCAACTCAACTCTCACGAAAATTCTCCACAGATTCCCACCAGGTCTCGGCTTCATAAAGGTGAAAAGTAGAAACGGACCGTCTGGGCAAGGACCCTCCTTCCGGGAGGACGTCTCGTCAGCGCTGCCCACCCCAGTGCCCGCCCAGGATCACACCTGACATTTTCTCCAAGGACTGGGCTTTCTGTGACCCCGTCTCTTCTTCCTCGTCTTCCTGCTCAGCCAGGGCAAGCATGTCGCCATCTTCACAGCCACATAAATGCAAAGAAAAACATGTCATCATTTCACTACACGAGACACCTGGTATTACGGCTCTCCTTGGAGCCGAGGGTCGGGATGTGGCGGGAGGCTTTAAGCACATGAGTCCGTTGGAAGAGGTCACAAAGAGGAAGTGACCTCAACTCACCCGGAAGCTGGCCCTGGGCAGTGGGGGGTTCCCTCATCCTCCCCGACCCTGGAATGTCCAGGTGTCCACCGGAGATGTTTCCAAGGACACAACCTAAGACAGGCTGACCAGACGTACCAGATGTTTTAAACGGGACAGAAAACAACGGTACTGTCCTGCTTCCAACAGGGCACATGGTCAGCCTAGTCCCGCTGGGCTGAATTCAAGGTGTCAGTAGGCTGGCCCTACTACGTACTGTTTGAAACAGGACAGTACCATTGCTTTCTGTCCCGTTTAAAACAAGATGTCTGGTCAGCCTCAGCCTCGCCCGAGAGCAGCTGTGGTGAGACCCCTGCACAGTAACTGTGACTGACCCCACAGAGGCCTCTGTAAATGAAGGTCCTGGTGGGCAGGTGGACATGCCCTCTCCTCCCCTGGCAGCGCCTACAACAAGCTTATAAAACCGCCACCTACTAGTCTGGAGTGGGCTGCCTCTTTTCTCCATCTCCACCTGCCCCCCGTGTACAGGGGCCAATTGGTGAACCAACAGAAAGAGTCTGGGTCCCAAAGACAGCCCTGAGTGACACAAAAGGAAGGCGTGTGCACATTCTCCAGATGAAGACACAAGTTCCAACCAGCCCAGAAGAAATGGAAATGACCAACACACATACAGAGAGAGGCGCCACTGCACTAATGATTATGATGTAAATTAGAATAAGGAAGTGCCTCCATCTTTGGTCCACGGCCTAAATTATACTGACAACATCTAACGTTGGCAAGGCCGCTGGCCGACGGGGACGTCATCACTTCTTCGTGGACAGCAGTCTGTAAAGACACACGCCCACGAAACCAGCAGTTCTAGTTTTATAAAGCCACCCCACAGAAATACAGGCAGTGTATGTACAAACGTAGGTGTACATTATTACACTGTAAAATAACATAGTGGAAAGGTACATATCCATTAATTAGGGAATGGATAAATAAAATATGGTATACTTATGTACTTCATACTTGTAAAATTAGGTAGACCTGGAAGCACTGACATGGAAAATTCTCCAAGATATATGTATTGGAGGGGGGACAAGTCACAAAATAATATATATAGTATGATCTTATTATTTTACGAATTCCATGTATCATTTTTGCTGGGCATAGCACGTTCCCGTGTGTAATGCGCACACCAATGTTTTGGGCCCAAACTTTCAGGGAAAAAAGCTTTTGTTTAAATGCTTTAATTCAAATTTTTATTTGTTTATATTTAAGTACTTGTTTTTTTGTTTTATAAAGGAATTTTAGCATTTATCGTAGTATCGTACTATCGTAGTATAGTACATTTATTTTGCATACAGATATCGTTATTGGTTTCTAGAGTTACACTTTTAACTCAAAACCATAAGTAAAAGAATTTAAAACATCTATATAGATATGGAGTTAGTACTACCCAAGTATAATGCACATCCTTATTTTTCCATCACAAATTTGGGCAAAAGGGGGCATTCTACGCGGCAAAATACGGTATATAACCATTCCATAGAGAGAAAGCTACAGATGATGATGATGATGGATAGTTTCGAGGGAGACCTGGCAGGACACACACACACAGTGGTAACCTACAGGAATGGGAACAGGGCTCAAGGGCTCCTGAAGGGCTGCTTTTTCGTTTTTTACCTTACATAACTCTGTTATGTAAATTTTTAAGAGAACATCTTCCAGAAATACTTGTGTACATTTTTAAAATGTCAGCAACTTATTGCTTAAAATACGTTAAGCGTTGCTGTGACCATTCCTTCAAGGGCTGACTTTCTAGGCGGGCTGTGCGGGCCGCGGGCAGGGGTGGCGCCGCCTCCGGGCCCACGCAGGGGCCAGGCCGACCCTGCCGGGTGGGCGACCAGACACCGAGGCCGGCGCCCGAGGGCGACCAGACACCGAGGCGGGCGCCCGAGGTCGAGGCCGGCGGCCGGCAGCGCGGGGCGGGGCGGGCCGGCGGGCGGCCGCGGGCTCACCGGTCTCCACCTCCACCTCCACCTCCTCGGACACCACCGTGCGGTAGAAGAAGAGCGTGGCGGCGCCCTCCTCGTCGCTGGTCTGGTTGAGGAAGTGCAGGATGAGGTCCTCGCCCTGGCCCTCGTCGCGGCACAGCAGCTCCTCGAAGAGCTGGGGGTCTGTGAGGCCGAAGGCCTTGTACACGCGGTCGCGCAGCCACACCACCCGCAGGTCGTCCATGGTGCCTCGCAGGACCGCGTCGCGCCGGGTGGGCGGAGTCCCTGGCAACGGCGCCCCTGGCAACGGCCGTCCCAGCAACGGCCGCCCAGGCGCGAGGCCCACACGGTCCCCGGAAGCGCCCGCAAGGGAGGGTGGCGTCCAACCGCTGGGGAGGGGCCGGGGCGCCCCAACCAGCGCGCCGAGGGGGCGAGGGGCTCCTCCCCGGGCCCGGGGTCGGCCCGCACGCGCTGGGGATGCGGAGAAAGACGTGTGCAGCTGGGAGGTGTGACTGACTGGGGACCTACGGGAGCGTTGTCCTATCATTCCCACCACTGCCCTGCGGCAGCGACCCCTCCACCCCACCCCCCGCCATTTTTCCGCCAAGGAAACTGAGGTAAGCGGGGTGACAAGGAAAGGTCACAGTATCTCGGTGGTGACAGAGGCAGAGTTGGAAGCCAGGCAGGACTATGGTCTGAGCGAGGCCCCAGCCGCTATGGACCAAGGGACATCTGAAGAGCGAAGGGAGGACCCAAAGGCGACAGGCTCCCTGGGGCTGCAGGATCTGGGAGGCGGCCCAGTGCTTTGAGGGTCTAGCCAAGCCAAGGCAGAATAAAGCAGAACACTCATGTTTTAGAAATATATATTTATTTTTAATTAGTAAAAAGTTCAATACTGGTAAGATGCAAATTTGTCCTTTCGAGCATTTGGGGAGTTTTAACATCTTTACTGTCGTTTCCCCTCACAGAGTGAGTCCCTAGATCTCTAGGCTGACCCTAAGAAACTACCCTTCTTGCTGTTTTCCCATTAACAAACAAGCAGAATGTTCTAAGTATCTCTTAAAATTCCAAACCAAAACTCAGCATCAGTGGCCTGACTGTTAGAAAGCTATTCCTCTGAACCACCTTATTTCTATCATTTGAAGTTTTTAAGACCTCTCAATACTCTTGCTGGAGGTAGACCAGATGGCATGCAAGCAAGCCTGACTTCAAAATTTTAATCAGGAACACTATTGTTTTTAAATGCAAATTGCAGAAGTTGTTGAAGTTACTGGTTTTCGTTTTCCAAAATGAACAAGGTCCTACTGCCCCCAAGAGCTACCTGTGCCGTATTCTATGCCTTATTAAACTACTGCGGGTTGAAAATTGAGACAAAATGTTGTTATAAAAATACCCATTCAAGAAAAGAGGCCAGAGCAGCACTGAGTGAAAGGTGTTTTCAAAGTCACGTCCACAGTGAAGGGAAGGTCCCCAGGGCTCACCACGACCCCCTCAGCACACCTTTGTCCTTCACTGGTCATGACTACGTCAGCACAAGGATGCTCTGCACCCTTGCAGTGACATCAGATTCTACGTGACTGAAGAGATCCCTTGGGTTTTTATTTTAGGACTAATACAGAAAATGAACGCATGAATGAAAACAGGACAACGTGGCCATCGTGACACTCATCTTTAGAGAGAAAAAGAAGATACTTAGCATCGTCCTGTCCACTGACCCCTTTTGCCATGGATATGAGCCCCCAAGGTAATAAAGTCTGTCTTAAAAATTGTCTACATAGTATTTTACCACATGGCTTCAAAACAAAACGAAGCTCCTACTCTGCTAACGTGACATTGGAACCAAGAGCTTCATAAAGAAAGAAAACTCCCCCTGGCGCCTAAAAGACACCATCAAATTATATTTCTAGAGAGTTCTTTCATAAAAGTTAGGACAATTAATTTGTTCATTTAGTTACATTCTAATAAGGTTTCCATTGAAGAATGACTCTTTGCTCCCTGATAGGAGATGTTAGTCACAATTAAAAGGGGCCCTTGTGACCATTACGAGTAGGGACAGGAAAGAATGCCAGCAGATACTGTGTCTCTGGTTTACTAATCAGTTAATAGTGTCTGGAAATTGTGGGTTTGCTAGGGATGAATTAGTCACCATGTTATCACAACAGGTCCTTGGAAGGAAGGTAATAAAAATGACAACTTGTGAGAGACACATCCCCGGACAGCATTCCTCAGATTTTGTATTCACCTAAAAAAAGTGCCCAACATGACACCCTTCTGGGGAAACTGAACTTGGGGGAGAGCAGATTCATTTCTAAGAGTTTCATCAGCATCGTTTTATGTCTGTTTTAGTAAGGGACAGAACCCAGTAGCTGCAAACCGGCTTTGGGTAACATCTCCTGGAGGAACAGCACGGCGTCTTCACAACTAAAAAGGTTTAATGTCAGAGTCGCCTCTCAGCCAACAGGCCTTGAAATTACCTGAAAGGACATGCTTAGATTCAGCACTACCATAATCTTCACTGATAAAAACATTCCAAACTCTCTACCACTAGCCAGCGTGAAGGAGTAACGGTGACGAACGAGCCTTCTCATGTGTGTCACTCCAAAAAAGGTGAGAAAGGGAAAATACGGCAGATTTCTTTTTGAAAATAATTATCTAAAACCAATTACGGCAAAATATGAAAAATGAACACAAAAATCACAAAAAGACAGAACAGATTAAAATGTTCAACAGCACTGACTCAAATTTATGCAAAACTAAATGTCAAATGAATAGATGAATTTAAACTAAAGACTAAATTAATGGCTAAGAATTAGTTTTCAGCTGATCTACACAGTGTTTGAAAGTGTAAATTAACTCTAAATGCTTTCATCAGACCTTTACTTGGAATTAGTCTGAAAGTAAAAAATTATAATTGTACTGTTTTCAAGGACAAATGCAATCTCTTCACGGTAAAATATCTTAATTTATATTTTGTTATAAAAATATAGAAAGCACAACTTCTTTACCTTTTCTTCACTCAGTATAAATTCCTTGTGGCTCAGTACCATCAGCCAAGCTGCCCACTTAAGTTCAAATCCTATCCATACTGCCCCTCACAGTCACACATGGTTTTAGGGCTCAGTACGCAGCCGCTTTCCAAACGTACAATTATCGTAATTGGTTTTATGTAAGAATAACAGGGTAAGAGTCTTTAAAAAAATATACACGTGGGATAACCATTTGTTGTATTTTATCCCATTTTTCCCAATTATTAAAACGACAAAATCATTGAAACCATCCTCCTACTTGCAATTCTAGATAGCGTACAGTAAAAAATGTTTGCAAACTTTCAATCAAGCAGAAAAAATGTGACTCTTTTGATTATCTGTCATTAATTTTTTTAAAAAACTATACTTAACTTAAGCTGCTGGAAAATATTATCTGACAACTTCAGGTAATAGGTAGCTATGTTTTTTTTTTTTAATAAGGTGAAAAGGAATGAAGTATCTAAGACCGTTTTTAATTAGCCATTCAAAATTGGCTTTTCTCCCCCAAGCCTGTATTTTAAAAAATAACGTAACACAACTTTTGGCATTAACTTACATTTGTTCATCATAAAAACTGAAATAAATTTACATCTCTAAAACTGATAAGCTTTACAAAATATTTAACATGAGGAAGAGGTATATCTTACAGAATCATTTGGCTATTATCATAAGGCAATCAATGCAGATGGAATTTTTCCTATCGTAAATTTGACATAAGTGAAATTCTATGATGTGATAATTCTCCATAAATCTGAAAAGTTGTTGAATGCAGCAGTGTGATCATGCGACGTCATCAGTGAACTTCGATGAAAGCAGTCTGAATGAGAAAGGAACAAATTTGGTCCCTGCACCAACGTAGAACTTGTTCTGAAATTCTACCCTAAAAAAAATTCCACGTATTAATAAAAAATTGCGAGTAACATTTCCTGTACTTCCTAAAACATTTATAAGTTAAAAAAACAAAAAAACCCAGTTCCTGTACTCAAGCCACATCATTCCTACATGCTCTTGGCACAAATATTTTTACTCGGATAAAAGCCACGTGCACACCGGCCCACGGTGGCTCTGTCCTTGTGTACCAGGAACGCTGACACATCAGGCCACCGCACACACTACAGACACACCCACCGGTGTTAAGAACCTCTCCCCATCTTGGTAACGGGCACACATACAGGAAGACTGGCATATACTGTAAAACATTAAGAAATATGTACGAAGTGTTTTATAAGACAAAGCAATGTCAAACCCAAAGTGAACTGAAAGCATGAGGTTATGGGCAATTACTCGGCAAGCAATTATATACAAAATACAACTGTAACTCTGGGGCTGAATCCAGATCCCAATGTTAGGAAGGGAAGAACGAGCCTAAATTCTGCACTAGATGTTTGGGGGAGGGGTTAGATTTTTTAAAATAATAGTTCCAAAGCTAAATGTCCAGCTCACCAATGGAGGCGTATGGCGTGAAGAAATGCAGAGAGCCCTTCCATGATGAGAAGGATGAAAACTGTCAGAACTGCAAAGACGGCAATAACCGGGAGCAGCAGCACGATGCCGAAGGCCGTGTCCACCCGGAACCCCAGGCGCATCAGCATGGCCCACAGCACGTCAGACAGCTCTGCAGAGGAAGCACACGGCACCGCTCACTTCTGTGGCCACTGGGGAGGCATCCATCAGCTAGGTGGACTGGGTTTCCTTCTGACAGCCCTGAGCCGCTATCCATAAAATAATACGCCCACCTGCATTGTAATATATATGGAACCTGGTCTCCCGTGAACCTTAACCAGCTCCTTGACTGTCTCAAACACTAGGGAAGACACGGCACGCTGGAAAAGCCAGAGGCCCGCCTCCCGAGGAGAAATTCTGACCCAAACTGGGGTTGGGTTGGCTCTGTCCCATCGCATCGCTGGGCCAGGAAGCAGGAAGCTGGGCATCCGGTCCTGGCGGTGCTGTAACTGACCAATGGGGTGTCTGTGTGTCAGCACCAACCCCCACCGAGCTGTACTCTTGTCCTCTGTAAGGTGAAGATGCCAGAGCACAGATGCCCTCAGCCATGAAATTCCAAACTTTTGGCTATGCTTAGAAAAATATCAGTGCACTAAAAGATAAATTTTAAGAGAACCTCTGTCATCTGGGGGTTTTCACAAGTACAGGCAGTCTTTGCACAGTAGTGCAGAGCATCCAAAGGACCGTGCTACCAGAATCGTCCAAAGCATCCTTAATAAAAGTCGGCACCGTTCTGGGACCTTTCAAAACTATTGCCAAAACAGGAAAAATGCTTTGATGGTTATAAATACACAGGAAAATATTTTTTAAGTATCAGAAACACTGAGTGTTAAATTAGTTTCTTGTCTGTAGTTTGAAGAGTTTGCCTTCTCATGTGACCGGGGCAAGGCGGGCACCTTGACACAGGGCACCTTTCCTGATCCTTAGCGAACTGTCACATGCTCTCCTAAGTTTGGTGTCATCCTTGGCCCCTTCTGGGTCCTGAAACCTCCCTGGAGCTCCCAGGGCATCACTCTGGGATGTCCGCTTCTCTATCACACCACTGTCGACGGAGGAGCTTCACGAAGTCCTCCAGCTAGTCGGCCTCTGGGGCGCCTGGAGCACGGGTCTGCTCTACCGCATCCCACTCCACTTGCATCCCACTTCCGGCGCCACCACTTCCCGTTTCTCCGCCACCCTTTCAGTTTTGGTGGCCAACCCCCTCAGCCGAGTATCCATTTTGATAAACTACCACGTGTATTTCTCACCGGCCTACAAGGCGGCAATCCCGCCCTGCACTGTGCTGTCTGTACACTGAACGGGACGAGCAGACCTCGGAAGGTGATTGGTCACGGTCACAAGCACGTGTGTAATTCACGCAGTGATCTGTGGGCTGAAGGGCTCGCGGTGAAGCTTGTACTTTATACTCACACCGTGCTAACTGCAATCTGAACTGTGTGGTGGTGGGGCTGGTGTTATTTAACTGCACTGTGATGACTGAAACGCATGCATCATCAGAACTATGCAAAGGGAGAAGTGCCTGTCATCAACACAATCAATACGCGTGGTTTTGGGACGTGGCGACATAAACAGATAGTAAGGCACACTGAATAAAGTAACAGTAGTGACAAGAACAGTAATGCTAACGGCAGAGGTCCCCAAGACTTCCCAGTTCTCAGAGCCTGTGTCTAGGCGTTTTCTCACAGCACCCCAGGCCGGGGGTCGGCGCACCGAGTTGTTACATGCGAACAACTTCACGGTGCCCGCTCGCAGCGCGCCTGGAAGGTGCGATGGAAAATGCCAGCCCCGTGGTTCGCCGGGGCGTTTCAGCACGGAGTCTGGCAAGTGCAGGGCTACGCCAACACTTACGTGCGTGAGCCAGGCTGAGTGCCCAGAGGCGCAGGTATGACGCAGTGTTGGAGATGCAGCCCAGACAGTACTCGATGGAATGAATTACTTGGGTCATTAATATTTCTCCAAAATTAAACTGAGAGAGAGATTACACAAACACGGGTTAGATGCAGTACATCACATGCACGCTTCCCAAGTGACACGTCTGCTCCTCTTTCAGGATTACGGTGAACTATGCAAAACGGCTGGAACAGCGTGACCCCTGAGATAAGTATCAAACCAGTGACAGTTCCGATCATCACAGGACCCCTGGTGTGGCCCCTGGCACGGACTGCTTTCTCTGTCCCCTCGCCTTGTCAGTCAGGACTACCTGAGTATTCTGTAAAAAAGTGCCATGACAGCGGTCTGCCAGCAGAGAATAATCCACACAGTATGGCCGCGCCGTCTCTCCTGCTCTGGCCCAACCTCCCCGTAGGTAAGTCACCCTGTCATGAATTCCATCACGTTCTATGGAGCTGCCTCTGTCATTTTTCAGTCTGAAGACAACTCTTCCCGACAGTGGCCATTACGTCTGCCATACCATCAGACGCCACTCAAAGTCTCTGTTTTGTTTTGTTACTAAGATAATTATTATCATTCTTATCATATGATTATCTTATCTCTATGAAAGCTTGGTTATTTATCTAATTTTATCAACAGGAACTGAAAGTATTACCTCTTCACACGTCATTTCTCTACGTCCATCTTCCATTCGGTTACTTCCCTCTTCTATATCTTGGCTTCCCAGCAAAGAAACTTCTTCCTCGCTGTCTTTCCTTATAAGTGTGTAACCACTCTAACAATCAAAAGAACACAGTCAGTACCTTTAAAAGCAAAGGCCGTGCCAGAACCAAAGTTAGAGCCCCTGCATTTCTCTTAATTCTTCTCTTCAGGAATAAAAAAGTTCTCTATATGAAAACGAGCACTTCATACCATTAGGATAACTGTTACTGAAACACGAAAATAGCACGTGTTAGTGAGGCTGTGGAGAAATGGGAGCCTTTGTGCACTGCTGGTGGGAGTGTAAGTGGTGCAGCTGCTGTGGGAAGGAATCTGATGGGTCCTCAAAAAATTAAACGCAGAATTACCACATGATCCAGCAATTCCCTTTCTGGGTATGGACCCCAACGAACTGAAAGCAGGGACTCAAACAGGTATTTCTATGACCATGTCCCCAGCAGCATTATTCACAATAGCCAAAGGGTGGAGACAGTCCCAGTGTCCCCACGTGGAGGAACTAAGAAGTCAAGTGAGGCATATCTACGCGAGGGGGTGGCATTCGGCCTTCGAACGGAGAAAACTCCGACCATGCTGGCTACAACGTGGATGAGAGAAGCCAGACACAAAAGGACAAACTTATGTAAGATGCTGAGAGAAGTCAAATGCCTACTAAATACACAGAGACAGAGCATAGCATGCGAGTCCCTAGGGCCTGGGGGGCGGGGGGTTAGTGTGGAATGGGGACAGAGCTCCAGCTGGGAAGACAGGAGTTCTGGAGATGGCTGGTGGTGATGGTCACCCAACAATGTGAATGCACCTCACATGCCACTGAACTTTATGTCACAAACAGTTAAAAAGGAAAATTTGTGTTAGGTGTCTTTTGCCACAATTTTTAAAACAGAAAATAAACTTGACACACAAGAAAACACACAAGTCTTGAAAGAAATTTAACAAAATGGTAACATAGGTTATAACTGAATGGTAGAACTTAAGGGCACTATTTTCTACATTTTCCACATTTCCTATCATCTAGTTATATTATTTAAATTTTAAGTTTAAAGAACAAGAAAAAGCAAGAGGCAAGAGTGAGGAGAAAAACGCGCTGAGTACGACCCGCGGTGTGGGGGGTCCTGGGGCAAGCTCCCAAGGTGCGCGCACGCACCCGGAAACAGCAGGCGCTTCGCACTGAGCTTCCGCAGAACAGGCAACGCCGAACCTCTAACGAGAGGGCGCTCCGGCTCTTCAACAAGGGCCCCAACCTTTTATAACTAAAAACAGACTCTGCGCCCCGTTTACAAAGACACTTCCAAACTCACACTCACCCTGCTGACCCCGAAGCAACTGCGCCCGTTGTGCAGCCACAGCAGAAAGAGTGGTTTTCCCAAGAAGAGGACGGGGACGGACAGAGCTGTGACCGCCAGCAGCAGTCTCTGGACATGCTTCTGTTGGTGCAGAAGGGGAGGCAGTCGATTAAAACGGGAGGACATGCTGTCGTCGGTGCACTTGACTACATCAGCAGTAAACAAGTAGAAAGTCCCTTTATGTATTAGCAAGGCACATAAAGTAAATGCAAGCCAAACTGATCCCCCAGTGGACCTTTCCTTTCGTTTCCTAATCTCGCAGCTGAATTCTGGAACTGATGAAGAACACTAGTGTGAGTGGTAAAACATCGTTCTGTGCAGACCAGTAAGAAATTTATACAAAAATTCTAAAGACTCGAACTCCAGCTAATAATTTTCCCCAAAAAACGGTACATAGAGAAAAATAAACACAGCTAGACTTTTTTATATCCTCAGTTCTGTCTGTTTTATTTTGATCATAATGACTATTTGAGGAATGTGAGCAGGCAGTAAGTGGACTTACTTCTGCGCATGAAAAATACGAAAGTAGCATTCAGAACAAAACTAAAAGGGGTTCCCTGGAGGCGCAGTGGCTAGGATTCGGTGCTCTCAATGCCGCGGCCTGGGTTCGAGTCCCAGCCAGGGAACCACCAAAAAAACCAAAAAAACTAAAATCATTTTCCTGAAAAGACTAGGCATTTGCAGTTACTCGAAAATTAGTCAGGGCAAAGCCGCTGTGCGCTTGCGCGGCTTTCAGGGACGGAAGCTGGTTCCAGAGCAGAGGACCGGGGGGGGGGGGGGGGGGGGGGGCGGGCGGGGGGGGGGGGGGGGGGGGGGGGGGGGGGGGGGGGGGGGGGGGGGGGGGGGGGGGGGGGGGGGGGGGGCGCTGCCGCCTGCCCGGCCCCCTCTGGGGCCTCCCCCACGTCACGCACAGGTTCCAGGGCCACATACACCACTCAGGCAGCAGGCAGGATCACCTGTGTACGAGCTCGCATACCGCACCCAGCAGAGCCGTTACCAGAGGCCACATCCGGGCCCTGGGCCACCGGACGACACTGCCTACCTCGGGGGTTGCTGGGAGAACTGAAGGAGAACCACGAAGGAATCCCAGTTCCAGGCATGCAGTCAGTGCTAAATAAAGGTCGTTCCCTTCCCTGGTCCTTCTGAGCAGGCACCTGTGTCCCACTGAACTGCTGTTCATGTTTATCTAGCCCATGTCATTCTACACAGGCTCAAAAAAATGATGCAAAATACAGTTTTTAAAAATCACGGACAGGAGAAATTTAAGAGGAAGAACTCAGTTTAGGAGGATGCACATGTGCAGCTCACAAATGAAGTCCACAGTTAGAGAAGCCGAGCTTCAAACCTGACTCAAAGCTCTTAGCAGTCAGTGGAACGTGAAAAACAAACCCAAATGCTCCACCTGCAGAGTCGACCAGATTTAAGCACAAACTGCTGCGGCCTGGGTTCGATCCCCGCTCAGGGAACCAACCAAAAAAGAAAAACGATTTAACAACAATAGGGCTAAGGAGAACACCGGTTCTGACAGTGACCAAGAGGGCTCCTCTGCTACCTCACTATGACCCACATCCTCACCACCACCCTGCAGGCGGGACACTGTGGCCTCAGCACAGTGCGAAGACCGGGGCCATAGTGACAACAAGTGCTGACACACACCAAGTCAGGGTGGGCACTTCGCCAAGTGTTCGGACATCCTAACTCGACACTATGGAGTGGATCCTATTTTTATTCCCATTTTACAGGGGAGGAAACTGAGGCACAAAGAAGTCAAGTAATGAGTTCAAAACTCCACTCAGAGGAAGTGACAGGCAGGGCGGGCAGCCCTCAGAGGCCACACTCCCGGCCACTGTGCCACACTGCACATGCGGTGGCATCGCACAAACCCACGCTTAGGGAAAAGCCATGCTTGGAGCACGTGCGATAGTCCAGGTGTCAGCTCTCGGATGACGTGCCTTTGTCAGAGGCTGATTTTAGAGAAGTCGGAAAAGCAGGGGGACTGGGGCACCCTCAGGAGCCCTCCACAACACGTCGTCTTCACCCCCGGTTTTGAGTGTGGACTGTACTCCCTGCCCAGAGCCCCCAGCACCATGCCCAGAGCAGGACGGAGAAGCAGGACGCTCAGCTGTGCCTGGAGGCCTGGGCAGAGACCTGTCACCGTCCACTGATCAGAATGAAAGGCTCGCGGGGGCCTGCTGTGAACTGCACGGGGCGCGGGGTGGGAGACGGTGACTTACCTGCCCGGAGTAAAGGCCGTGCGTTTCACCAGTCGGGAATAAAAACATGTTAATAAACTCAATCAGAATGCTCGGAGCGACTCTGGAGGTCTCCGCTGAATAAACCAGCCACTTGTAAACGATCATAAATATCAGGTACCCGAACATGCAGAGCATGAAGAGAAGTTCCGGGATGGAAACCAAGTAAATATTGAACTTCTTCCTGAAGTGCCTAGAAAATTGAAAGGAACTGATCGGTCCACGAATAAGACTGACCAAGACGAACAATTCTTTGTGACAAAGCCTCTCTCGGCATAACATCGTCCGTCTTGTGACATCCTAGTGATTCACATACTTCAGTGAAAAGAAACGTGAGGAGAACACAAATGACCAGCGCTTCACTGCCAGATCCACGAGACAGAAAGGTGCAACCTCCTAACATACAAGAATCACTTCCAGCGTGAAGTGAGTGGCATGCTGCGTGTCTCCCTAGCTTGCATGGACACTCCTTCTGTCCCCCGCACTGCTCACTGCCCAGGGGCGAACAGCGCCCGGCACACACCGTGTGCTCCGTAAACGTCTGCTGCACGAACGAGGAGTGAACCTGCCGGAAAACCATGCCATCGATGCGGGACCACGTCACAGCACTCGCCACCGCGCTGGCCGCCTCCTACCGATACAGTCCACTGTGAAGGAGCAAAGTTTAAGAAATACCCAACTTGGCACAGAAATACTGCTTAAAAAATCTGTACTTACAAGTGGTTAAATATTCCCAGAACGACTCCAAAAGTCATGTGAATAATTCCTAAAATCACAGACATCTTCATTTTGAAAGAGTTCAGAAAAGTGAGGCGATTTGTGGCCAAGTTCCAAATCTAGAGACCAAACAAAAAAAGAGAGAAATCTTTAAAATCCTTCAACGGCTTCAGGATAAACAGGCGACAATGGAGAAAGCTCCTGTCTGACATGGAAAGGCAGAAAGCAACAGTCCAAACTCCTGCTTGATGCCTGCTATCCGGGAACCACACTTCCTTAAACCAGGGCCGCAGACTGTGACAAACCAATTCCATCTTCACTATAAAGTTCAGACTGCCGGTGAGACAGAACTGCCTGTAGGGGTACACGTCCAGAAGTGCTACTAAAAAGACCAGAGAGAGAAAGAGGAACTCAGGGCTCAGCAGAGCGGGGAGGCCCCCTGGGAGGACTGGAGGGGTGGGAGCCGGTCCTGGGGTCTCTTATCCTGGGCAGGGACGTGTGTGTTATAACTTCACATGCACATTTTATAAACTCTCTTGTAAGTATGTTTTATAATCAAGTTTAACCACCACCACCAAAACATGAGCACACAAGTGCTGCATGTGGTGGGTGCACAGCCGGCAAAGCCCGCCGGCCCCACATGCCCCGCGGCTAAACCGCCAGGAACGCCCATCCCCAAGACCCCGCCAGCTCTCTGCTTGCCCGTGACTGCTTCTCTCAGTCTCTGAAAAAACCGCACCTCCAGTTCCTCCTTCAGGGGGATTAAGAAGAGGGAAACAGAGTTTATGGGGACAGAAGACTCACTCTTTGAAAGTGAGAATAAGGTTTCAGAATGCAGTAGTTAGGGCTGGGAACTGGGAAGAGGAAGGCCAGTCAATGTGACTGGTTCCAATACACGTGACTGATTTACATACTGTTCACAGCTGTCACTCCAGGGAAGTCATGAGGGAAGGGGACAGGTCGGGAGGGAAAAGAAGCCACGCCGCAAAACGAAAAACTAGCGATGGTGACCCGTGTGCCAATGTACACTGTGAAAGAGTATTACGTTAACGTGAAAAGGCCTGAACTATCTCCTGGGTAAGGCAGGGAGGATAAGAACGTGTCTTTGTGTTTTGTTTATTCATAAAGAAACCCTGGAGAAAGACACAAGTAACTCACACCAGTGGTTCCCGGGGGAATAAGGATACAGTGGGAGGAGACTTTCGAGGGGCCAGGCCTTTTAGAGAGAGAGCATCTACACGGGTCTACTTCTGAAACACATGGATGTCGTGCCAATTTTTAAAATTCAGTTAAAGCACATGAAGCGTGCCAACAAGTCTGAGAAGCCCCTGTGACAGTCACAACTAGGCAGCACCACAGAGCAAACCGAGACGATGGTGGGGAAGCAGTGCACTCACTGGATCGATACCCAGAGGGTAAGGGCCTCGGAACACTCCAGGGACACTTGGATCCAACTGCAAGAGCCTGTTGTGCCGGACGACGCTGTCGCTGTAAGAGAGCAGAGCGGGCAGGCTGGCCGTGAGAGGGAGAAAGCTCGGTAACCGCGCTCGCGCCCAAACCCCGCCTGGCCACGGAGCACGTACTTCCAGAGCCCCACGTGCTCGTGCCCCGTGGGAGCGTGGCTGGAGCTGTACATGGCAGACACGTTCCACCCGGAGCCGAAAAGGTTGAGGGACTTGGAAAAGCAGTCGTTGTAGACGAGGCCCGTGTACACCGAGAACAGCCCCATCAGCAAGAGGATGTACCGGCCGTTGAAAAACATTCGCATGATCTGTGGAGAGCAAAGTGCGGTGAGCCTGGCGGCGTTACGGGCAACGCGCCAACGTGATCGAGGGCAGACTGGGTGCGTTCTCAGCCACTCCGCTCAGGGCCTCGCGAAGGCAAGCCCACGTAACAGGGCCCTGCCACACAGAGGTGACAGACCCACACCGCTCACATCTTGGTCAGGGTGGCCACGGTCATTGCCAACCGCTACCATTTAAGAAACATCTCGTTTCCGGATGACCGTCACTACTGAGGCTACACGACCAAATGTGATGAGCTGGGACATCTGCATTCTTACCTCTTGTGAGTCCTTGAGTCTGGGATGGTTTTCATTTAACACCAGCACGAGGGCAAATAAGAACATGACGAAGCCATGTCCCAAGTCTCCGAACATCACAGCGAACAGGAAGGGGAAGGTGATGATGGTGAAGAGAGCTGCAGGGAAGGAAGACACTTCTGTCTCAGGGGGGACACTGCATTCCGGCTCGTCCAAACCCGCCACTGTCTCTGGGGCTCTCAACACAGAGCTCGCAGGTCAAAGTTAACACTTCACATGCAGCAAGGAGACAAGAGCATGGCCGTGAGCCTCCTTCCCCACACCTAGTACACTCTTAGGTTTGCACACTCAGACCTCCGACCTGGGTTCACTTCTCTGTAGCTGCCAACCCCGTAGGCGTCCACGATGTTCTGAAACCCCTCGGTGAATTTGTTGGTGCGGACCAGAGTTGGTGGTGTTTCTTTTGTTGGAATTGTGTTCATAAATGAGGGGATTGTCGCACCGCTCTCTCTCTTTCACGTAAAAAGAGAAAAGAATAAAATTACCATCCAAAAGCTCTCCCCACAAATGCCGGTGGCCTGCTGTGGCATGGCTCCATGCATGGCTGCGCGGGGGCGTGCGAGTCACCACCCGAGAGGCTCGAGTCTAGCAGGAGTGCCAGCAGGAAGCGGGAGGCATTGAGGGGGCTGCACCTGGGGGCTGTGGTCCTACAGGACGAAGGGCGGAGCAAGGCTGAGTGCACAGGGGCGTGAGCGGAGGAGCCAGAAATGACAGGTGGATGTGGATGTAAGTAGTCCCAGGATCACCAATATAAAACTGGAATTTAGATTTTAGCTCCTAAAAACGTTCAACAGGAATTTAGAGACAGCTCCAATATAACCGAATACAACCAAAAAATAGACAGTAAGCCTAAATTCAACGTTAGTATGGCAAAATCGTATATATAAGTTCTTCCTTCTCAAGTACACTGACTTTTAATGGAAAACAAACCTTTTTAAATAAATAAGTAAAACAGGTTCCTGCCAGAAGAGTGCGTTTTCTAGTTAAACTGTACTTCTTAGAACATACACAGGTAACAGGATTCTGGGAAAACTCCAAGCCATGGCACAGTTCTGAACCCCCTGAATAACCGACCCCTCAAGACCAGACAGTGCAAGTAGAGAGCAAAGCCAAAACCCATGGAAAACATTTGGAACAAAACTATGTCCCCAGAGACCACAGAATACAATGTGTGGGGACAAACCACCAAATGCTACAAGACCTGCAAGATCACACCCTCCAGACCAGAGGAAGTGAAAGAAGCAATGTGGCATCTGGGAGACCTCAGGAAAAAGGACCCCAAAACAGCCCGAAAGCATTGTCTAGATGTGATAGGCCAGCCCAAGAGAAGCTGAGACTGGGAGGGGCTTCATCCAGTCCAAGAGCGGCGAGGAGTGGGGCCCAGGGGTGGTGAGGTCTGCAGGGGCCACAGCAGAGACCCTGAGGGTGAAGACTCAGACGCGCATACGTAACGAGAGTATTAGGCCGCTCAAAACGGATATCCCGTCCATAAATAGGAGGCATCTAGATCTTTAAAACAGATGTCTCCCACCCTGAAATAACTAATTGTATTTCACATATGTGCCATGACAGGATTATGTAACGAGACAAAGGTGACTAACAACCAAACTCAGGAGAACCTGGTTCCTATGTGCCACCTGAAGTAAGTAAACCTGCTATTTCCAGTGAAGAACTGAATTTTGACACAGGAGACCCCCCCAAAGGAATATGGGAGGCTGGCCTCAGCCCGCGAGTGGGAAAAGCCTGTCACTGCAAGTCCAGAAGCTATGACCAAAGCAAACCAACGGAAACACCACTAGACACGTGAGAGACTGGGGAGAGTACTTTTCCTCCTATCACAAAGAGCCCAGAGACATGAGTCTGAAAAGGGCCGACAGCCCAGTACAAAATGGACAGAGCATGTGAGCAGGGAGTTCACACAGACACACACAAGAGACTCAAAAGGCTCTTAAACGGAAAGCTATCCCCCTTCGCTCAGAGAAGAAATGCAATCGCTGGCGATGCCTGTCAGAGCCGACCCAGCATCACAGCCAGGTCTGTGCACATCTGACCGTCACTGGTCACGTGTCGGTCACCGCAATGGGATTCGTAAAATTGGAAACCACCTGAACAAGCCACACTACACCCACAGTGGGATGTTAAGTAGTTATTAAAACTAAGGACGCGTTAGTAGGTGAAGACAAAGAGCGTGCGTGTCTGCTCATCTACGACTGAGAAACTCGCAGGCGTGCTACAACTGAGACGCCGGTCATCTCCGAGCAGGGGAGCGGGACAAACGCGGCAATGGGAAGGAGGAGGCCACTTCGCCGTGTCTCTTGTACGGTTCTGACTTCTAACCCTTGTGACTGTACTCCTTACTGCAAAGAGCAGAGCCGCGCGTGCACACCCACGCCCTTGAGTGACGGGCTCACCCTCATTTCAGTTCCCAGAAGCAAGTCGGCACGGGGCTCGCGTGGCGATGCGCCCTACGAAACGCTCGCTGCACTTCCTGGGTTTGTGGGCTTCCCACACCCACTGAGCGCGGCCCCATGCCCGGCCCGGGCCGAGGGGCAGCCTTACCGACCCCTGCTCCAGCGCGTAGCGCAGGCCCTGCAGGTCGGCCTCGGGGCACCAGACCTCGGCGATGAGGCACTTGTTGGTCACGTCGAAGCTGCACATGTTCAGCATGTGGTAGATGGCTTTCATTTTCTTCACCTGGACGGCGCGGGCGTAGACGGACTCGGCGGCTTTACACAGCACTTGCCTCAGGTAGTCCTCTGTTTTGTGAAGCACCTGGGCAAGGACAAACGTGGGCACTTTTCGGGTGTTTCTGCTGGCCACCTAACTCTTTCCAGGGAGTCTCTCCCCACTGGTGGAGGGGAATTGCAGGCAGCTGCCTTGCCTGGGGACAGTTAAGGGAGCGGCTCGTGCCTTCTCCTCCGAGACCCCAGGACCCCCAGGAGGCAGGTGGAAACCTAAGTTCAGCCGGTCAGATGCTCTCATTTGGGAGCTGCTTAGAGGTCAGGGTCGCTAGCAGCACAACGGCCTGGCTGGGTCCAGAGAGCTTCCCAGGTCCTGACCCATTCCCAACCCTGGCTCAGCTCCCTGCCAAACTTGAGAGCCACCATCTCCCCTCCCGTCCTGCCCAGAAATCCCCATCACTCAAGTGGGTTGGAGTCCACTTCTTGTCACCAAAAGCCCTCTGTGACACAGGCAGAGACCTGAAGTGAAGCGGTGCAGGCAAAACGAGAGCCAGGTGAAGTGGCGCCTGACTGCCTTCTAGGGACTGTGCTCGGACATACCGAAAATGGCCTTTAACTATAAAGTTTGTCATTATCTAAGTTTCTAAAAGGCTGCTAAAATAAAACTTCCATGAACAAGAAGGTAAGTGACATTCTAACCTCCCTAAAACATCTTGACTTGTCACAACTAAAGCTTTCCATATTAAACAAGAAAGCAAGCGGACGCAGAAATGTTTTCTCAGTTTCAGATACGGAGGCCAAGGCGCCCGTTCACTCACGGTGTAGAGGTCCTGAATCCGGGTGCTCAGGCCCTCCTGAATCTCCCTCCGCTCCTCAGCAGTGTTGGGGTAGGGGTAGACGTGGCAGTGGTAACTGGAAGACAGAATTCAACACGCTCCAATGGCCAGAACAGGCCGCACCGAACCCCAGAACTAAATCCATCCCACCACCGGGGCATAGTTCCTTCTAGAATGCAATTAAAAAGCAGCCACTGGGAAAAAGAGGTGCAGACAGGCCTTGTACACAGACACTCAACAAACTTCCACTGAATTCGACAAACTCAACAAACTCCCTCTTGGAGGCAAAGTGCACTCCTGTCCTCCATGATTCCAGGGGCCTGTGCCCAGTTTCAGCTTTCTGAAACTCACCACCCTCCCTGGGGTGGATCATTAAACAGGATTGCAACACAAAAGCAAAGACAACACATAACAATAATTACCTTCAAGAAAGAGGAAAAAAGGGAGAAAAAGGCTCTGGTTTGCTAGCAACTGCCTTTGACTCGTGCAGCAGTGAACCTGCCCCTCACTTCATAGGGCATCTTCTCAGGGGCCCTGTGCCCGGCAGGACACGCTGGGGACTGCAGAGCCGAACCCCGCAACTGCAGCTACCCCCACCCCGCCATAGTATCCCAACGCCATCACTAATATTTTTAAGTTCTAGTAAAATTAAATACATACTCTAACCAGAGGTTACTCAATATAAAGAGAAAAATGAAATGTTTCTTTTTCTTACCAATCACATATCTTCTTAACCTTGTGGCCAATCTGCTCTCCCCAAAAGGATATTAAAAACACATACCACTTTATGACTTCTCCCTACAAAGAGTAAATTAGGGTCATTGTTACTTCTGTGATGAGAACTTTGAAAACTGTGTCCAAGAAATGCACAGTCCTCATCATCTGTGGAGTCCGTAACTGCAAAGTCCCGCACAGAAATCATTCCTGACCCCAAAATCAATACTCACTGCTTTTTTTTTCAGTCATTTACAGACAAGCAAAGCGACAAAGATTCTGAGTCGCCCAACGTGTGTCTCGCAGCTGCGGTGGAACAAGGTGACGGCCCACTTTCTCGGTCACCTTATCCTGCAATTAAGCGTCCTCATCGTGGTCTGTTTAGTGCCACCTTTTCGCATTGTTGAGCTTTTTGTTGGTAGTTTCCCTGCTTAACCCGGCCCCAACTGTGGAGCTGAAGCGCTGCCTAGCGTCCCCGAGTGCAGGAAGTCTGTGATGTGCCTTAGGGAGACGACACGTGTGTCACATATGCCTCGTTCGGGTGTGAGCTACGGCGCTGTTGGCTGAGTTCAATGTGATGAAATCAACAATACATATTAAACACGGTGTCTTTAAACAGAAACACACATAAAACAGGTTACATAGTGATCGGCTGACAGAAGTTGTGACCAGGGCTCATGGGAGCCTCCCGTGTGTCCCCTAGAGCAGTGGCTCCGTATTCAAAGGCTTCACAGGACAGAACCACTACGCATGAGGAGAACGGACCATATGTGCAAATACTCGGCACAGAAACCCGGACAGGTCTGTGGCCTGTCTGCCAGGCACCGTTCCCGGGGCTGGGGAATGCAGCCGTGAACAAAGGAGACAAAAGCCCTGACCTGGGCGGGGAGCAGAGAGGAGCTGCCACGCAAGTTGGCAGAAGGGACACCCACAAAGAAACTGCATACGGTGCTACGGAGAAAACAAAGCCATTTTAGATAAGGTGACCAGGGCCGGCCTTCCTGAGGGGGCCGTCAGAGCCGCGGGGACAGGAGGGGCTGTGGGGGCGCGCTGTGCGGCCACTGCGGCAGGAGCTTTTGGAGCCAAAGGAGAGGCTTCCGCGGAAGCAGGCGGCGGGGCAGCAAGGGGCTGCGCGGCTGGGGAGGACAGGGGGCAGTAAGCCAGTCAGAGGTGTGACGCGGGGACAGGACGCGACACTGTACGGCCTGAGCTTTCTGCTGAGTGAGAAAGGACTTCCAATGCATAAAGCAAGACACGGAGCACCAGTTAAGTGTATGTCTGCTGCTCGGGGCAGAGGTGCCAGTGGGATCTCTGCATATGGGGGACGGTGTTTAAAGCCATGAAATGACATGGGATCCCTAAGGCCAGAGCGAGGCCAACAGAGGTCCAAGAAGTGAGCCCTGGGACACAGGACAGGGGACCAGGCTGGGGAGCCCCAGGAAAGCACAGGCAGGGGGACCCTGACGGCAAGGACACCGCTCGGCCGCAAGGTGGCCGGCAGAGCACCGGTTACACCGAATAAATACGTAAGCGAGCGGAGCCGTTCACAAACTACACTGAGGACGATGGAGCCGGGTTTCTCAGTGTCAGAAGAGACTGGAAAAAAGCTGAAGCGCACGCTGCCAACGGGCTGCAGTTAGGAGAACGCGGCGTCTCTCCTGTGACATTCCTGCCGAAGACGCAAGGCCGGAGTCTAATCATGAGGAAGCAAACAACTCCAACCCGAGGGGCATCTACCTAAAAAAGGGGTCTCTGACAGTTCTAAATGTCAAGGTGGCGAAAGTTAAAGAAAGACTGGGACTCTGTCCCAGAGTGAAGGAACCACACAGATGTGACAATTAAAATCAAATGTGATTCTAAACGAGGTCCTCTGCTACAAGCAACAGCACTGGGGTGGCGGTGCAAGGCGAAGGGACCTGAGGCCCGGAGTGACGCACCCCCGTGACTTGCTGGTGGCGTGGGGCAGTGCAGAACACAGCCCCGATTTTAGGGCGTCCGTCTGAATGTACGCGGGGTGACAAGGCTGCACGTGCACAGCTCCCTCTCGGGCGGCTCACTTCGCACTGTGCTCGCACTCTTGCTGTAAGTCTGTCATTGCTGAAAGGTGACTGGGACATTTACTCACTGTCTCAGGGTCTTCGAGGGGCTCATCCAGCTCTGCATAGGTCATGATGGTGTACCCTTTGCAGACCCTCCACAACATTTTTTCAAATGCTTCAACTTTCCCTTGGTTTATTAGGCCAGATACAAATCTATGAGACAATAAGGACAGGCTATGGTTATTTGAAAGCAATGAATTCTTACCAAATTGCATTAAAAGGATGATGAAGGCTTTTATTTCCGGCAAAATGGTGAAGAGACACGGAAAGCTCTCCAACTGCCAAAGACCTAAAATGCTGGATAAAATGTTTTTGAAACATCCTTTTCAATACATAGCTGAGCCTAGAATTAGCAAAATCCTTAGAACCAAAAGCACCCTGACGTAGTACAGGGATCCAGTACCTGAAGGCCTTGGAGTTCAGTGGCAGCACGGGAGAGGGCACTGCGTCTCTATAGGCTGAGGAGATGAAACTGAATCTCCCCCCAGTTCCCTCTCCATGTGGGACCCCACCCAAGTTGGACAAGGACCTATAGGTAAACCTGTTCAGTTCAGCATGGGTTCTGAATAGAAGGGGAAAGTCTTCCTTGAGAGTTTATAACTACAGGTTAGAAGAATTCACTCAGGCTTGTGTAAGTTCACATTACTTGCATAGTGAAAAGACAGAAACAAAACTCAAGCTGAGAAATTAATATAAAATTAATTAATATACAATTCCAGGTTGGTAGTGGGCTCCCAGGTACCTGACAAATGTAAAAATAAATTCTCTCTTGAGGAAGACATCCTCAAACTAAACACCGAACTTCCACAGATAAGGAACAGAGGAAGCTAAGTTCGTAACAAAAAGAAATCACAAGTCACAAGAGGAAACAAGTTACCATTAATTCAAATAAACAGAAAGAACAAACGGCAGAGAGACCCTTAAAATACCATTAACACATTAACCAACTCAGTTTAGCCCCTATGTTTCCAGCAAACAAAACCGGCCTTGACGCTCCGACGACCAACTTCAGACTTAATGGGGGACACTGGCATAAACGTTCCCTCTTTCCTGCTCACTATGCCCAAAGGAGGAACACTACTCATATTTAGCTAAAAAGCCTACACAGCTGAGGGATTCAACTCAACACACACAGATGCGTGCAGTGTTTTCTTAGACAAATATTCACTTTCTTTCACTCAGTCCCGGGCTTCCAAATGGTGTCCATTCATCCACTCGACAGAACA
This sequence comes from Lyroderma lyra, assembly GCA_004026885.1. Lineage (NCBI taxonomy): Eukaryota > Metazoa > Chordata > Mammalia > Chiroptera > Megadermatidae > Lyroderma > Lyroderma lyra. The sequence continues at coordinate 28,692 of PVJL010009285.1, forward strand.
CGTCCTCTGACGAGGGGCCAGCACCCCGATAGCCCCATTGTTATTTGTCACCTACCCCAGCTTTGCTCCCAGCCTCTGCATACAGCTGTAGTCCAACAGAGAGTCCGTGTCCAAGGGAGGGAATTCTTCATAAGTGGGTTCAAACTACAAGGAGACAACAAGTGACACTTCTCATGTCGTGTTTCCAAATAAGCCTAGGGCATAACTGACGACTCAGATCGGGGTGTCAAGGCCCCAGGACAACTTAGACATGTAACTCAGCTCCGATCAATAAAGATACTTTCCCCATCCCTAATCTATAAGCCACTTGAACACACTTACGTAAAAGTATGGTTACAATTTATGTCATCGCCTCAATCCAAGACAATTTTTTGAAGTGAAACTGAGTTTGGAAGGAATTATGTCTCCCCTCTGCCTGATCCTCAGCGGAGTGTAGGACTACTACACGTACGCTGTCCTTTAGTGTAACTTAGAGCGTTCTTTTAACCTCCCTTACTCTTAGCAACTTGGGAAAAAACCACACACTAAATTTTAGAGGAAGTGGACTTACTCCGTTCAATTTTTTCACAGGATCCCCCCAAATTTTTTCAACTGTAAACGCCAGCAGTTTATGAATAGGAGGCAGTACTATTGCTAAACGCAACCAACACAGAAAAAGGCTTAAAGCTTTTTATAATGACACAGAATCCGACTGAAAAATAAAGCTAAGGTCAAATGTATCTCTTGGGAAAAGCTACACGTCTACAGGAAGTGACGACAAAAGCAGAGACCGGATGGGACCCGGTCTGTACGAGGCATGCGTTCCTCCCGGGAGCACTCCAGACCTCCACGTTCCGCTTAACAAAGGTCTTTGTCACTCTGAGCATGTGAGTGTATTCGATCAGCTCCAGCAGGTTTTTCCTCAGCTTCTCTTTGTTCTGCGTGACCTCTCTCAGCTCAACCTCAAGCTTCTGCAACTGCTCCTGAAACAAAACAGCAGTTACTTAAGACTGGGTTAGTTCCAAGCGCAGTTCTAACGACCGCATTGCCGGACACCAAAACCAGCAGAGGTCTTAACAAGCCAGAATTTGTGATAGCTTGATAAGGATAGGAAAACACGCAACAATTTTAAAAGTCCGTCACAGAGGGGGTTCCCTGGTGGTGGAGCGGCTAGGCTTCAGTGCTCTTACGGCCGCGGCCTGGGTTCGATTCCCGCTCAGGGAACCAACCAAATAAAAAAAGTCCATCATTGACTGTTTTATACTAATTCAGACAATTTCCAGGATGCTCAGGACACGGATGGCAGAAAGCGCTGGGGACGCCTGGCGACTCCAAGAGCCCTAATACTGCACCTAGTCTCTAACCTGAGCACCTACCACTTCCTTAGGTTTTTCTTTGTCGACTTATCCACCATTATCACACATCAAAGTGCCTTCGTCTTTCAAGTCTATATTGTCTTTTACTGGCAACACAGAAAAAATGTTTAGATAATCTTTTCTAAACATAGGTAGGTATGCCTTGTCTCTAGCTTAAGCGTTTATATCCAGTTACACTTGCACAATTAATTGGGCATAAAAATTCTTGAGAACAAATCTTAAATGATCCATTATAAACAAGGCATCCTTAACACTACTTAAGTATTAAAACAGCAGAAGAAGAAATCTGTAAAAGACATGACTGACTCAGTTGAAAACTTGTATTCAAAGAAATCCCTTGACATACTCCACTCATTACTGCGCTCTGCCTTATAAAAACTATAAACAGTCAGTAATCACTATATTTGTAATTATATCCTAACCAACCCACCGAACAGGCCAAACTGGATGACTGTTTCTACTCATCGGACTATATAATTCTCCCCAGAGTCTACTCATATACCAAATGGTAAATGACTTCTTCCCAGATAAACAGGGCAGCGAGCAATGGAGTGGCCTTAGTTACACAATCATAATTGTTTTAGAAGAGCTATAGGAGCTCTCATCTGTTTGCCAGTGTGATGAATATCAGACGATTAAACTGAAACCTCAATGGATAATTCATGGCAATGTTAATGAACAAGACAAACCAGTGTCCTCATAGGGGAATGCTGTATCACCAACACCTGAGACACTGAGCTCAGGGAGGAGGAATTCTGCTTGCTGCCCACCTAGAACAACCTATCAGCCTCACAGTAGCTTCTGAAAATGAGAGGAGGAAGGGGCAGTGAACTGGGGAAGAATGTGGGGGCCGAGGACTGAAGCCTCGATTACTGGCAGTAGGAAAGGGAGCTGAGCCTGGATCAGAGTGAACTTTCAGAAGCACTGTGCTAAGAATCAGATCTCAAGAGCTAATTCTCACGAGCTTCTGTTCAGCACCACCTGGAAAGGGAGCACACACCTTACATTTTAAAAGAAAACTGAATTGCAGGTAAAATGTACCAGATAATCTGTGAGGGCTGTCCGGAAAAGATGCAGCCATGAATGCCTACTTTTTCATATCTCATGGCTGGATGCTTTCCGGACAGCCCTCGTGTCATGGCTCTTCAATGTTCATTCCACGGTTCTGAGAAGGCAAAAAAGCACAAGAAGACATGAAGTCAACGAGCAGCATCTGAGATGAGTGACCTAAACAGCTGCTTCAGAAACAAGTTACCTGCATTTCCAGAACTTGTTTAAGAGGTGGTGCAGGAGGACTGGTCTCTCCCTCGGGAAGGTGAATGTCAGCTCTATTAATTTCCTGCATCAAATATGCTGCGGAAATAAGTCAAACAAATTAGATAAAAAACTTACAAGAAGACTATTCACTCAGAACATGTAACATCCCAACCTTTCCCAGTTCATCTAAAAATCTGTCTGAACACACAAACTACTTGCTCGCTCCAACTGACTTATTGGTTGCCGGCTGTATCCTTAATTCCCAAAGATTCGACTGCCCAGAGAGCAGACAAAAATAAGCCATGACCTGGATAAACACTTTCCGAAAGTCCCACATCTTCTTCATTTCTAAAACTCTAGTTAAAGAACGGTGGAGTCACAGCTGCCTCTGGACCTGCAGACGAAGCAGGAAGTCAAGCACACACCTGGAGGTGCAGGCATACCCCAACAGTAGACCAGAGATAGCACAAGTGAGTGCCCTGCAGACACCCAGAGGAGAAAGTAAGTCTCCATCAGAAAAATCACAGCTGCTGTCAGCAAAAGGAGCCTTGAGTCAAGGGCGGAGAGCCAGGCTCCCCAGTACCCAGTTGGCCATCATGTCGGACCCTGCACTGCTTCCCAACTCACGAAACTAACAGTGAACCAGCCAAAGCGAATTTCTTTAGTTTATGTTTTCAATTCCATGAGGTAAAAGTCACAATACCTGGTTAAGTCAATACTAGATACAATATTTTGGAGAAGCATTACTATTTGTTTTATCAAAAAGAAAGAAAGAGAAAGGAGAGAGAGAATGTCTTACCAACGAGATAGCAAAGGAGTACCGGGTGGTTTAAGAGGTCTCTGGAAATGGATGCAAATCATGTAGACCTATTTATAACTAAATTTACTTGAAAGTTCCTTTTTTTTTTAAATCTGTAATTTTTTTTTTTTTTGTAAACAGTCTATGCTACAGGAAGCCCTGGACATGTCTAAGGTGTTATCACTCTTGCCCTGCCTTTATAACCTCATTCCAGACATACAAGCTGTCCGATGACTCACATATGTTGCAAAGATAAGAACATGAACTCGCTCTATGGTACACAAGCCACACATATAACTAAGACCTCAAACGACATGAAAAGGAATCAATTTCAGATGACTAAAAGGTTTTTTTCTATCTTAAAAAAAAAAAAAACCCAATTAACAATATAAAATCCACAATTATTAGCTATTAGAAATCATTCCAAAAGTCAGATTCTCCCCCAACTCTATCATCTTCCTGTTTCCCTGTTCATCCTTCTAAAAACAAATTCTGTGCTTCACTCAACTATCTGAGATCATTTTCCTCCCCATTTCAGCCAGAACTTCAAGGCTTGAATTGATACTGATTATCTCAGGCAAGGATGTTAAAGATTTCACAAATAAATGAAGTAGTCCTGAGCTACCCACTTTTAATGGTTAACAGTCAGAGAACGCTGACTTAAACCATCACAAAGGAAGCTCGAGAAAAAGGAAATTGTCCACCTTCCTATTTGCCATTCCTTACCGCCTTTGTTCATTGATATCATTTTCAGTCACATGTTAACATGTATACAATGTTTTAAAGTTATAATAAACTACAAGGGATTGGTTAATTAAATGATAGCGCATTAATACTGTGAAACATTATGCAGCCATTAAAGATGATGATTGGTCAATCTGTTTATTAACATGAAAAGATGTTACGGACGAATTACCACTAAATGACAAATAAAATAACTCGACCATTATGTATATAAATTCTTACTTTTAGAGATGAATAGTAAAAAGCACAAAAAAAGAATATAAACCAACCTAACAGTGATTACCTCTGAATAGCGAGACTATAATTTCGTTTTCCCTGTCTTTCTATATTTTCTAATTTTTCTAAAAGGAATAAGGTTCGCTTACTTAAAAATAATTATTGTGGCTATCAAGACAAACTTACCCAATATACGCTCTAGCTCTTCACACCTCTTCACCTCACCAACAAATTTTCTTTGGAAAGAACTTACATTCTGGTTGAGCTGAGAAAAGAATGAAAAATGTGCTTTGAATGTTCTAAAATTTAAAAATCTGTTCTAACAATAAAAATGAATTAAAAAATAAATAAAAATAAAAAACAAAATAAAAATAAATCTGATTTTAACGAATAACACATTATTTGCAAGGGTATGGAGAACAGCACACCCTCATGTATTATGTAAGGGGAGTATAAACTGACACGACCTTTCTGGAAAGCGATTTGGCAACTGTTACGACAAACACCTGATAAGTATCCTTTGGCCCAGAACTATCCCATGAAGAATTTCACCTAAGGAGAAAAGCATGGGTGTGGGCAAAAACGTATCTGGAAGAACATCAACCTCAGGGATAGAGACAAAATGATGAACAACAGAAACGTGATTAAAGAAATGCGAGTCTGTATCCGCCCCCCGGAACCTACGCAGCAGCACGCCAGAACAGACTGCTGACGCACTCAGCACCACGGAGGGCTCCCGGAAACACGACACAATGACAGAAGACACAGAAGGACACAAATGGTGCGATTCCATTTCTACAAAATGTCCAGAAAAGGCAAACCAGGAGGCAGAAAGTAGATCAGGGACTGCGCGTGGCTGGGGTCCGAGTGGGATTAACTGTAAACTCTGGGGTGATGTAAGGTTCTAAAACTAGGTTGTGGTGATGGGTGCACACTTGAAATGGGTGAATGTTACAACACACAGTAACGAAGTTGTATAAAAATTATGGTTCAACCATATAACTTAGGAGGGCTGTCTGGAATGTCTCCTTGTGTAATGTGAAAGAGAGGCATTTATAGCTGGATTTTTTCTGGACAGCCCTCATATGACATACTTATTAAAAATTATGTTTTATGTGACTGAAGTATTGAATTATATTAAGAAATTATTATTAAAATTTTTAGATATAATGTATTGTGGTTATGATTTTTAAGTGTCCTTACCATTTAGAGATACTTACTGAAATACTTACTAATAAAATTAGATAGCTGGGATTTGCTTCCAAATTATCTTATCAGGGGTGGGGGTGGGTAGGACGGAATGTGTGGCCAGAGTTTATATTATGAGCACATGAGCATTTGCCATTCCCACATACTGTTCCCTTTACTTAACTTCTTCTGATACAAAGCTTAATATAATAAATTGTTAAAGAATGTTTAATAAAATCAGGAAATTAATCATGATTTGTGTGTAAAAAAGATTAATAATTTTTCAGTGTGGTTCCAATGATACAAATACACACACACACACACACACATATTTAAAAATATCATTAGAAAAATAATGTTGAACAAATATTAATTGAAAAGTTAAAGTGTTTACTTCCAGGTATGGAGATCATGGAAGTTATTATCTTATTCTTCTGTTTCCCAAATGTCCTACAATGAACACTCATTACTTTTATAATTTAAAGAACTATAGTAATCACTCCTGTTGAAAGGCTTAGGGGTACCAATCCCACCTTACTCATCCAGCACTTGTACTGAGCACTCTCAAAAAACATACTTGGACAAGAAGAGCCTGGCATGAAACTGCTCGGACAACCTGAGAGGATCTACCCCCAAAAGGTTTGGATCTTGCTCATTTAAAAAGTTTTTCCTTAAATAATTAACCAAAAGAAAGATGTCAGAATTCAAATTTCACTTCTGTTTGTCTCGTTCGCATTCATTTCTGCAAAGCACACTAATCTAAGGTAAGCACTTTCAAGTTCCTTATAATTCGGACATGATCTATTTCTACAGAACTAAGAATGAGAAAAGGAAGCCATGCATCAAAAGCTGTCTACGAATGACACTTCTCGGTCTCAATTTTTTTTTCTTCAATATCATACACTAATAATTAACTCTAACTGGACATGATGATTCTACAAATAGAATCCTCATGAAGCAGCAAACTTCTGTGACAATGACAAAAACGTGACCAGGCTTGACATCTATCACCATCTTAAGTGTGTTAACTGGTTTTTTTCTGTTATGTGGTTTCTTTTACAAGTTTTTATTTCTCTCTCCTTTTTAGAGAAGGAACATCACCCTAATTCCAGGCCAATGATATGAAGTAGATTTTAAGGTGGATTCATTTTAAGACTATCATTTAACCTAGAGAAACTGGAGGAGGAAACCTGGAGCAGTCTTTACTGACCATACCCACACCCGCGGTCTTCACACCCCAGCAGCTAAAGCACTACAGGTGAAAGTCGCTCTCCGGCTGCAGACTGTTAACCAAGTGAGCTGATCTTTTCCCTTCGCCAAGTCCTACTGGTTAGCTGAATAACCTTTTTTTCTCATTGACTGTCACTACAGAAACCCTTGACCTGCAGCCTCAGGGTTGCTAAAAGAGAAGCAGGGATATTGTTCAGCCAATGCAAGCCAGAAAAGACTGAGGTCAGGGATCCTATCCCGCGACCTTGAAGTCCATAACAAACTCCAGAAAAGAGCATGGAAATGTGAGATGTGATGGAGCTTTCTGCACTAGCACCCATGCTGCTTGTCACCTGAAGACACGAAGACAGGCAAACGCACACCTCTGAGCTGTGAAAACCTAGCACCACACAGAGTTCATTTTAGCACTTCAATTTTTTTCCTAGGAAAAGATAAAGCACACGTTTTCTTTTGCTTATTTTCAGTTTAAAAGGATCCATTCGAGTGGTACTCAGTGAAACTTGAGTCTTTGTGGTGATTAGGGCATTTGTTCAAACCTCTGAGATTTAAGCTCGATAAGCCTCTTGGCCACACTACCAGAATGGAACGAATCAACCTGCTACAAAGAAGGGAGCCTGTTTCCCTCGCAACTGTTTCCAGAGTCTTTTGGGTGCTACTCACACCTGCCAGGTAAGTGGGTACCAGAGCTGAAGTCCCAGTGGCTCCAGGAACCAGGAAGAGAGCTGGGCCTTCTCTGCATCACCTGTCACTCGGGGTTTCCTGCTCACTTTTCAACTGCCTCATGGGGCCAACCCACTGACATCAGAATTTGGGTAGAGGTGTTCCCTTTTGAATCCAAAGACCCTTCCGAAAGATGAAGGGAAAACAGCCAGGGGGTGCAAGCTGGAAACAAAACGTTGGACTGAGGTGACTTTCAGTTGGATCACTAAGCAGTAGGTTCTGCTCAGTAGTCTCCCTCCCACACCCCGTGCTTTTCCTTCCTAACTTATCACACACACTTCACAATCAGGGTGTTGATCTGTGTCCTCCCAGGCTGTGAGCAACAAGAACAGAGGGACCTTGTCCACCGTGCTCGCCAGCGTCCAGCACCACAAACAGCGTCTGGAAGAGAGCAAGCACTCACATCGAGCTTGTTTATTCACCGGACCAATGCGTATTAAAGCCCCCCAACAGCACCAGCTGTGCCAAGCCGTGGGGACTCGCAGGAACAGTCCGTTGGGGGTGAACAGTCCATAGTGGAGACAATGAACACATAAACAGGTACATAAACAAGTGTTTACTGTTATTGTTGGGGACCCTGATCCCGACTCCGAGCAGGCAAACGGTACCGCGTCATGCTTCAATGAACAAAACGGACGCAAACCCCTTCCCTCAAGGAGCTCACGCCACGCTCATTGCTGTTCAGGCTCTGGGCTCGTCCTGGTCCCTCCACCCCGGTCCCTGTTCCCCCACATCTTCCCGGGCCGGCTCCTCCCCGTCCAGGTCTCGGCCCAAACGTCACCTCCTCCGAGCGGCCTCCGCTGACAACGGCCAGAGGAGCCAGTATCACACCACCCGGGTCATTTTCTTCACAGCAAATATTTCCTTGTGTACGTACTTGTTTGTGGAATATCTGTCCCCCCTACCCACCCACCCACGTTCCAGAAAGACTTCAAGAGGCCTCATCGGATTTGTTTTCCCGGTTAGCCCAGTGCCTGGCGCAGAATCGGTGCTCAGAAAACGTCTGAGGCGCGACCCGAAGTTAAGAAGTTTACACGGGGTTCCTAACTAAGCGGGGGACTCTGTGCTCGGAGCAGCTCCGACCGGTCAGCTGGGGCTCAGCTGCCCGGCTGGGAAACGGGGACAGCGGGGCGCCCCCTCCCCAGGCGCCGCGCAAAGGAGGCCCGAGCGAAAGGCGGGCAGAGCGGCCCGCGTCTCCCGGGCGACACTCACGTCTCGGAACTGGACGAGGCCCTTCTCGCCCAGGGCGCTGAGGCACTCGTAGGCCGTGCCCGACTGCAGGAAGAGCTGCGCCAGGCACATGGTCTCGCTCCGGAACAGGGATCCCATGGCGGGCCGGCCCGCGCCCCGGCGGGGCCCGACGGACGGCGGCAACTCCGGGCAGCGCGGGCCTGCACGGTCAGCCGGGGCGGCCCGGACCTCGGGCTCCTGCTGCGGCCTGGCCGCGGCCCCGCACCATGGGGCTCCGGGTTGCAGCGACCAGCCCCCGTCCGGCCACAGCGGAGGCCGCTCCTGCAGCTTCCCCCGCCGCGCGAGGCCCCGCCCCCAGCTACAGCCGGTTCCGGTTCCGCCCCCTGCGCGCCCGCGGCCGCGGCCGCCCATTGGCGCGCGGAGTTGCGGCGGACAGCTGCTACCGCTGCGGCGGGGCCAACCGGCGCCCACCCGGAGGCGGGGCGAGACTGCCGGCGCCGGGCCAAAGCCCGGGCGGAAGCAGTCGCTCGCCCTGCTGTTTAAGAGTTTACGGGCCGCAGGGCTCACGCGGCTAGCGTATGCAAGTCTGGGAGTTTCTGTAACGTGAACAGCTGCTGTGCAGCTGTCATCGCGATCAATTTTAATCCATTTCCATCAACCCAAACCTCCTGCTCAGCGGCCGCCAGTCCCTTGCCCATTCGCGGCTCTGGGCAACCATTAAACAACTTCGTTTCCATGGATATTCCTGCTCAGGACATTTCCTACCAACTGAGTTACACCGGTGACATGTGTTTGTGTGGCTGGCTCTGGCCGCTGGCTATCCTCTGGGGTCCTGCCCCCTGAGACCAGAAAGTGGGGCCGGAACCTGGAACTGTAATTAATCCTTCTGTCGCTCTTGGTTTCCGCGACCCTCCACCCAGCAGCCGCAGCGATCTCTGATACAGGATGAAAACCTCATGTAGCCGACTTTTAAAATCCTCTGGCTTCTCCCACTGCATTCCGAATGAAATCCAAACTTCTCACCATGGCCAGCAAGACCTCATGGCATCTCGCCTCTGCCCTCCCCAACTCTTGACTACCTGCCCTGGGCTCCCTTTATGCTTGCCTGCCTTGTCTTTCCAGGTTGAACTTGCTGGTATCTTCCTCTGCCTAGAGCACCGTTCTCCCAGACCTCAAAGCTGGGCTCCTGGGCTAGGCGCAAATGTCCCGTTCTCTGAAGGGCCGTCCCTGACCCCTAACCAGAGTAGACTTCCCATGCTACCCCAACCACATCCCTGTTTGTTTTCTTCATACCACGTACCTCTATTTGAAATTATCTTGTCTGTTTATTGGACAAGGGACAGTGTCTTGCTATCCAGGGCTCCGTAAGTAGTAGCCACTCAATAAACATTTCTCAAATACATACTTGACTGTATAAAGTTAGAAAAATTAAAACCATATAATATTCCCCCCAAACCCCATTCTACTGCCAAAGTGAGTTTTTCCCTTCTTAAGTACAAAAGTCTTCCTAACAAAGCCCACAAAATCAAGATATATTACCTGTCCCTTAGGAATTAATTATTACACTAACTAACACAGACTTTCTCAATCACTGTAATTAATTAATCAGTGGGCATTTCTTTTTCTTTGACCAAAGACCATTTTGGACTCCTAGAACCATACACTTTTCAAAATTAAGTTTATCAACAGTTGTATACAAAGTCAGTCTGAAACAATGACTGAATTTATCTGTCCCACAAAGAAAACTCAGAGGAGGTTTGCTATGTGGCCACTACAGAGCTGTGGGTGAAGACACCTGGGCTGCATCATGCTGCCTGTCCCCTTGTAAGGAGCCACAGAAGAAATTTCTCTCAAGACTCAGCTAGGAAAAGCTGTCCTTCATTGAAAACCAGTTTACTCTTAACCTTTGGATCCTATGATTCCTGTAGCTAATCATACTCGGTTTGTTTTGTAAACGGAAGGCAAAATAGGGGTCTACCTTTGTTGAATGCAAGGTGGTTGGGAGCAATTTTCATGGGCTTACATTCACTGCTGGTTCAGTTTTTACTTTCCTCTGCATACTATCCTCCCTCCCCAGCACCCACATCTCTCTGCACCGATTTATTTTGTACTCTTGTGCTATACACACTTTTTAATGCCTTATGAATTTTTAATCCTTTCTTTGGAATAGGGAAAATTAATTCATCAATTCAACAGAAATATATTTTAAAATTCAAGAAAAGATTGACACTCTAAGGTACAAATCTGGACCAAAATTCCTAAGAACTTAGTAATCGTGATAAACAAAAGCTTCTAATAACATCCCCTCACACAGCTGACCCGTGTGTGCCTTTAGCTCAGTCTGGTGGTCTGGCTACAAGAATGCCCATTCTGCACTGCTGTGCACATCCGGACATATGCAACTGAAATGCACAAAGCACTTGATAAAAATTTCCTACAAAAATAAAACACTTCATTTATTAAAGCTTTACAGAGAGGCATACAGGAGTACAGTAAATCACTGAAGGAAAAGCCTACAGTCCGTAAGAAGTCAGGTGGTCGTCGAGCGCCAGGATCTGCATGCTCTGGCCCAGGGGTTGCTGAGGAACACAGCTAACATGCAGAAGGACACCAGCAGGAGGCCCTTGGCAACGCACTGAGAATAAGGCTCCCCTGCAAGACAATGAACCAGTAAGCAAAATCTTAGTTCCCAACTTTTGGGGTAATTATTTGGGTGGAAATAAGTCAAAACACTAACAATGATCACTTTTAAGTGGTAGCATTATCAGTTTAACTTTTCTAGCCATAACATAATGAGAAGCATTCCGGAAATCTGCTGTACCTACCTCGGTAATACTGGGTCAGTGGGTACAGCAGCTGTGGCCAACACACTTCATTTCTGTTACAGTCATACTCTGTAAAGTTGATCTGGAATCTATAAAACATTTTAGAAGATTACCATTGCTACAACAAAGCTTACTTTTCATAAGAAGCATCAAAAGCTGATTACAGAAACAATCTTATTTTTTAATATTTTTTTCTGCTTCCTAATAATGTCAACTAGGTCAGCAACTGAGTTACCTTGTCAGTGGAGGAGGCAACTGTGCAGGGATTTTAATAAACTGGACCGACGCACTGAGAGGGAAAAGGTCGGCCTTATCCTCACAGGCGAGTCCACACTGGAACTGCCAGTTCACTGAGGCGAACCTGGGAGGGAAAGATTATGCAGGCAACATACTGAGAGTCCATTTCAGTCTGTTAAGAATAGCAGGCACCTGACACAGCAACAATACACACCAGGATTCCCTTCAAGAAGTTTCCAATTCTACTAGCGCTTCCCTGCACCCTTTGTATTATGTAAATTCTCAAATAAACACACAGGAGAGACCGAGCAGTGTAATGAGCCATCATGGACCTGTTACCCGGCTACAACGGTCACCAGCATTTTGCCAATCTTGTTTCATCTCTCCTCCCCAGTCATCTCAGGGCTTTTAAAGTTCATCTGTTTTATCACTTGTTTGTCTCACTATAATAATAAAAATAACAACAGCTAACCATTTTAGAGGGTTGTCCATGTTAGGCACAATGCTACGGTGCTTAGTATGTACACACCACATAATCTCAAAACAGTACTGTGAGGTGTGTTTGGTGGTTAACATCTGTTATTTCTGCCTACCCAGCATCCCTTCACCTTTCTTCAGGTAACTGCACCCCAGTTTTACCATCAAGAACCACTGCTAACTGCTCTCAGTTGAGCAGACCAGAAGGGACCCACCTGAATCTAGGGGTGGGCCAATCATTGAGCCTAACCAATCAGCGCTGTCTACTGCTCTGGCCAGTGATTGGTTCAGAAGGGTGCACGTGACCAATAATGACCCAATAAAAGTCTTCCCACATCGGTTTTGAAAAAGATGGGGAAAGAGGCAGCACCCTCTTTCCGTGAATATACACTGAATTTGCTGATGTTCATCTTTGCCACCTCTTGAGGAGAAATTCCCCAAGAAGGAAGCCCACCCAAAGGGAAGAGGAACTAAGAGATGAACGAAGACCCATGCCCACATGGAACCATGAACTAGCTGTATGTGGACTTTTCAGAACTTTGTTTGTTTGTTTGTTTTGTTTTTTGTTTGTTTTTTTGTATGTGGGTAGTTCCCTGGCCGGGAATCGAACCCAGGCCGCAGCACTGACAGCGCCAGTGCAGAAGCCTTAAGCCGCTACACCACCAGGGAACTCTGACTTTTCAGAACTTAAACCAATAAACTCCCCTTTTGTTTCAGTCAGTACAAAGTGTCACTTAAAACTGAGAGAGGCCTGACACACAAAGGTTTTATCACCATTTACAGATGAGGAATCTGCAGCTCAAACCACACTGTGCCTAACTGGGAGAGCCATGATGTAGACCCACCTGTCTGCGGCCAAAATCTCTACCCACCAGGCAATATTCCCTGGTCACCATACCAACTATATTCGAAATATGCTTAGCACAAGCAGCCCCTTATCCATCTTTGCGCCCCCTACAATATTTCGCAGAACCCCTTACGCATAGCTTTGTAAATACCTGGGAGTGAGGACAAGTTCCCATTACAAGCACAGTTGATACAATACGTTCACATTTACACGTATGCTCACAGTGCCAGTAACTGCAATCCGTAAATACACCATCGGATTCTAAATGAGCACTTCCCCGTTGTTCGCAGCGCCCTCAACTTTACTGAGTCTCTAACACGACACTCATGCCGGAGGTGACCAGACCTTGTCTCTGCGCCAAGTATCTCCCACTGAGCGAGCCCCTCCACCGCGCCGGCGTCGGAGAAGAGGATGCGGAGATGCAGCTGAGCCGGAATGGCCAGGCAGGTGCCACTCGCGCTGCCCACGGGCGTGTCTGCAGGCGTGCCAGGGGCCTCTGCACCTACAGAAATGTGACGGTGTGCATTGTGGAAAGAATAATTTAATGACAGTTTTCCTACAATGCCATGATACCAAGAAAAAAAGGGAGGAAATATTCTTAGGAAGGAACCAAATGAATGAGGCTTTAACCTCTAATGGGCTCTAGTTATTTGTCACCCCGCAACCATGTTACCCCCCCGTGTTCAAAATGTTTCCTTGTACGTCAGTTTCTGGAACTTTAAAATCCTTGGCCCACATACTAAAACCATAAATCATGATGCAGTCCACGAGGTCCTGGTGGAAATCCCGAGCTTTAACCCAAATAGCACGTAATGGTAGTAAAATGCCCCGAGAGTTACTCCAGGCAGTCGCTGCTGTGGTACAGGCTGTGTAAGACGTTTAAAACCCATCCTAACAACGTCAGTTAGTGTGGAGTTAAAAGTTAAAAAGCAGTTTCCTAATGTGTTGCCAGAGCAGTAATACAAAAGGAAAACAATGAAACTGAATGAGAAATTAATTTTCATTCACCTTGAAAGGTGACACCCAGGGAAAAAGACAGCAAGCTAACGTGACACTGCGAATGCCTGTGCCCAAAGGCGGTGGCCTCCATGCTCCCTGCTGTTATTAGGTCTGATGCACCTCAACTGCTTTCTTTGTTAACAACTTTATTGATACACGAGGGCTGTCCGGAAAAGATCCAGCCATAGACGCCTCTATTTTTCATATTACATGGCTGGATACTTTCCGGACAGCCCTCGTATAATTCGCGTATCATACAATTCCCCCATTTAAGGTGTACAATTCACAGTTGTGCCATCATCACTAGATTCAATTTTAAAATATTTTCATTGCTCCAGAAAGAAACTCTGTACTCATGAGCAGTCACCCCTCATTTCCTCCCAACTGCCCCAGCCCTGGGCAAGCACTCATCTGCTTTCTGTCTTACCTGTCCTGGACATCGCATACACACGGAGGCGTCTAGTAGGTGCTTATTTGTACCCGGCTTCTACCACTCAGCATAATGTTTCTATCACCTTATTTTAAGTGAACAAAACTGCTTTTATAGGGGGTTCCCTGGTGGTGTAGTGGCTAGGCTTTGGTGCTCTCAACACGGTGGCCTGGGTTCGATTCCCAGCCAGGGAACCACCCTCACCCCCAAAAAAACTGCTTTTATAAATGACAACGCCAGTTCTCAACTGCCCGTATTCCTAGCAGTAAAGATAGCAGTGCAAACGGGATGTACTGAAAACCTTCAGACCTCACTTACAACTTGCTTTACAAAGACTGTTGGCTGGTAAAACAGCTGGGCAATCTGAGCTTCGTGGAGGTTTCCTCTTAAAAACAAACAATGCATCATGAATAAGAGGTCACAGACATAAACAGCCTCCTGCCTGGAGAGTTAAACTGGTGTCAGCTGAGCCACAGGAAAGAAAGAAGACCTGTCGGGTAGGGGGCTTCTGCTGTAGCTGGCACTGCGTTGTCATAGCAAGCAGGCTACACATTTCTCACACACGCAGCTCTGACTTACGTGTTATTTCGAGCCAGCCATCACTAAGGTCGTTGTAATCTGAGTTGCCTCTCATTGCAATGTGAGTTGCTTGTATTAATGAGTCAAGTAGTCCAACAGCTCTCTCCCTGCAAGAGAGGAAGACATTTCTCGGTTCACGGCCAGCAGGTGTGCTCCCCTGGTCCTCTGCGGAGAGTCCCCGGGTTGTGCCGACTGGGGTCGAAAGAAAACTGCCTGCGAGTCTTACTTCTCTTCAGTGGCCTTCCTGGGATGAACCTGAGCAGCCAGAGGAGGATGTGTGGGACTCTTTTACTTTGAACTTAAAATGTTGGCAACTTACGCTGATGCCAGGTGGTTTACAGACCCCGCTGAGTGTCACAGAACTGGGGAGGTTGGGAGATCACATGTCAAGGCACCAGGACAAATCCATGGGCCAGAGTGACTCAAGGGTAAAAGGAACCTAAATATTTTGCTAGAATTTTGAGCCATTAAACTGACGGTCACCAACTGGAACTTAACATCCCTCCTTTCCCGTAACGTCCCGGAGGGTACAAATGTCATGAACTGCAGAGGCCAGACGGACTGTGGACGCAGGCCTCACACCCTGCAGTCTGGAGCCACTGCAGGTAACTTCCCTTCTCAAGATCTCCCCCTTCTTTTCCCTGCTCCCCAGTAAACTCCATCAGACAGGGTGAAATGGCTGTAAAATGCGCAGCAATAAGCACAACAGGTTCCCACTTCACACCTACTCGGACGGCTGTTATCAAAGAGATGGAAAATGACCAAGGTGGGCGAGCAGGAGGAGAAGCTGGGACCCTGTCACACGGCTGGTAGGAACAGAAGCTCAGGCAGCCACAGGAAAGCAAGATGGCGGTTCCTCAAAAATTAAACATAGAACCATCCAGCAATTTGACTCCTGGGTATATGTCCATAAGAACTGCACACAGATGTTCAAACAAAAACTGGGCATGTGCATGCTTGTAGCAGCACTATGCACAAACAGGTGGAAGCAACTCAAACGTCAATCAACAGACGAAGGATAAACAGACCGATGTCCACCCACACGATGGAATATTATTCAGCCGTAAAAAGGGGTGAAGTACTGCCCCATGCTGCAGTAGGGAGGAACCTCAAAAACACGACGCTGAGTGAAAGAAGCCAGTCACAAAAGGTCACACAGTGTATGAGTCCATTTATGTGAAACGTCCAGGGGAGGTAAATCCAGAGAGACAGAAGGCAGATTCATCACTGGGGAGGGAGGGACAGGGCATGACTGCCAGAGGGCACAGGCTCTCCTTTTGCAGGGACAGAAATGCTTCGGGACTAAATAGAGGCGGTGGCTGTACGACATCGTGACTATTAAATGCCAATGAACCATTCACTTTTAAATGATTAATTATGTTATGGAAACCTAACCCTAATTTAAAAATAAAAAGAATGTACATGCATATCCACAAATCCGCTTTCCAAATGCCACCCAATGAAGTGGAAAGTCCCTTCTATATACCATGTGACAGGGCTTACGTATTCCTTAAATGTTAATCACACCAATTGTGCCTGGCTCTGGCCTTTTTCATAGTCCTTACAGTCCTAGCAGCACTGGAGTCCTATGACCTGAGCGACCTTCAGCAGAGAAATCTGCGTAAATATGGATGAAACGGCTTACGTCCTGAGAAGTCTATTTTCTCTCATGCTGATGTTCCAATCAATTCTAAATTGTATCAGAAGTTTGAGTTTATTCATTATTCACTATTGCTTTTACACAAGTTTTTTATTCAGACTTGTAAGTTTGCACATTCACGTTGTCTGTAGTATTCATGTGATGAATTTGAAGCTAAGCACTCAAAATGTAAACGAATTCATCAATGAAACACTCACCTGAGCTGAGAGCAGTTTTCATTAATTCCAACATCTAAAAGGCACCCAGAGAGGGTATTTTCTCCAAATAAAACGGGTTTGAAAGTTGCTGTGGTACATAAACCCTTTCCAGCTGTAAAATCAAAACATTATCCTCTTAATATTTTTGCTAAATAAAAGTAAAGATTTACTTGCAAGTTTTCCTTGGAAAGCAGTAGAAAACAATAAGGAGCCACAAAGTTTCCAGTTCTGCAGCACGGAGGTCCCTGTTACTCTAACCTTTCCTGAACTAAGGCGCCTTTCTGCATCACAACACCTGGGATCGGTAGTCTATCTTCCAGGTGAAAGGCCACGCCTTCTGGCAGGTGTGGGCGATCGCCACTGAAGCAAAGACTTTCCATAGCTGGGA
The DNA here is from genome assembly GCA_004026885.1 of Lyroderma lyra. Taxonomy (NCBI): domain Eukaryota; kingdom Metazoa; phylum Chordata; class Mammalia; order Chiroptera; family Megadermatidae; genus Lyroderma; species Lyroderma lyra. The sequence continues at coordinate 46,031 of PVJL010009285.1, forward strand.
ACAAAGCGAGTCTCACATCACCAAGGAGCACCCTCTTGGGGTTCAGGCAACAGTGACAAGCGACGCTCAAGCCCGTCCCATACTTAATCTCCCTTACTGATAACCAACACTTCAGGTGAAAAAAATTTCACATTTTTCACAAAAGTGAAAAAAAGAAGCCGTGGAAGCATGAAAAATAGCCACCCCCCCCCCCACCTAAAAAACCAGCTAAACTTCAAAGTAATTGATTACAATCAAAATATGGCAATATTTCCAATTCTAGTGGACGGAAGGGCTCATCGTATTGCCGAAGCAGATTACCTGACTGCCACAGGTATAACGTGGTAATGTCCGTCCTGTTGGCATTTAAAGCTCGAACAGGCTTGCCAAGCTGGTAACCTGGATAAGGTCAACAAGTGAGAGTTAGCATCTCTCCTCCTGAAGGTAACCCAACATCGCAAGCACTAGCTCATCCAGTAACAAAGAGGAGGAATAATCCACAATGAAAGAAAATACACAGGCAGGGCATTTTCTTTTTTTTTTTTCTTTCCTTTTTTTTTTTTTTAGGCAGGGCATTTTCAAAACAGCCTTGCTAGAAGGATATCGCCTTCATTCGTTTTAACAAATGTATCTGTGTCATTTCTAATAAATTTTAAAAATAGACTCTGCAAAGTAAAAAGTGGGCAAGAGTTCACCTTGGAGCTCTCACACTAGAGAACAAGGAGCCACTGAGCAGGCCAGTTAATGAACACTTGTTGAGTGACTGGGGTAAAGTGCATCACAGGAGCTTGTGAAGGAAACTCAAACCCAAGTGACCTTTCAATGGCACCGTTCTCTAGTAAATCAATGCAGCCCCAAGGTCTGGTTTAGGTCCTATATTCCCAGCCATCTCCTATTCATCCAACTTCTTGTTTCCAAATTTTTGTTGTGAAAATGTTCACATGTACAGGAAAAATTAAACGCAATACCATGAATACTGATACAGCCACCACCTAAAATCAACAAGTGTTAATGTGCAGCCATGGTGATCTAATCTATTTATATTACATAAACATATATGCATATGCATACACACACACACTCACATACACACTTTTTTTTTACAGAACTATTTGAAAATATGTTGTAGACATAACTCTTCACCTCTAGAATCTCCATCATACATCTCCCCAAATTGAGGATATTCCCCTATATAAACCATGATATCAACACCCATGGAGTGCTGATAGATTTGCATATAAATACAAAATGCACAACTCATTCTCCATGACATCTCTCCATGGAGCCCAGGTTAGGAACCCATTACCTGCAGCCTATTCTTTCTTTTTTTTCTTTTTATTTTTCTTTTTACTTATTTATTTAGTATGTGGGTAGTTCCCTGGTCAGGAATCGAACCCAGGCCGCAGTGCTGACAGCGCCAGCACCGAAGCCTTAAGCCACTACACCACCAGGGAACTCCAGCCTATTCTTTCTTAAAAAGCTAATTTTAACAACACTTTGAATGCGTTATCTCTTTTTTTAAAAGACCAGGAGCTAGAGAGAAAAAATGGTTTGCATTCATAGCAACTTGTTACTATCTATGACATTTTATGTTTAAAAAAATCAAGTTGTTATCTGAAGAAGTATACAAAAGAGAAATGAAGAGAAAGATCAGAGTCACACACTAAAATTGGAGAGTTACTTGCAATCATCATTATTAGGTAGGAGTGTTTAACTAAAATATGTTTGTAAGATCAGTGACTGACATATACTACGTTACCTGGATTTCCAGATGTTTCCTTTTCATTACCACTGTTATAGCTTAAAAATTTTACTGTAAATCTCTGTGTCATGATTCCTAGAAATAATACAAAATATAAATGTAATGTGTACCATTTCACTAGGAAAAGAAATAATCCTCCACAGTGTTACTTTCTTTACCTTATAACTACACTTTAACATGCAAAAAAACCTGTCTTTTTAAATTAAATCTCTAATACAAATGAGAAACAAGTCTGATTTCGTTTTATGTGTTAGAATTATGAGAATCTTGAAGGGAGAAAAATGTGTTTTAAACTGAATGCAGTCTTATCGGCCTCAACAAAGTTACCTTTCTGGTGGGCACTAATTTCTGCCCTGATGATTTTGACATTTATTTCACTGATTGTATTATTATTCCATCTGAAAATATAATGTTCTTCCACATTCACGTTTCTGGGGGCTGATCCATTACTTAAAAGTATTTCTGCAAATAAAACAATACTTTCTTAAGTTAAAGACCCTCTTAAGGCTCAAGTTTGCTACTGGACTCACCAAGTCAGCGGTGAGTCCTCTACACCGTCACAGTATCTGGGGTGAGGTTTGTCCCTTTCCTGTGATTTCGATGCCCCCACATCCAGCTCAGACGGAGCACATGCTTGGGAGAATGTTAAACGGAAAGACTACAGAGAGTCAGCACCTTAAGAGCAAAGTCCTGCTGTCTAATTCACTGCTGTACGGTAGCCACCCCACTAATATTTGATGAAGTAATGAATAAACTTGAGAATTACAATGCATTGAAAAGAAACACAAATTATCCTTCATTAAAAACAAAAGCCCTGGTTGTATCGGCCAAAGTGTGCCTAACTTACTCGTCTGCATCACAACTGCGAAGTTTAATTACCAAAAAAGAAAGCAAGAAATAATAAAAATGCTGGTCCTAGAGAATTCTGTACCTGAAAGACACTTAATGGAGGGTCCACAGACCCTGAGAACTACGAGAGGCCCTGGGACAAACAATATAATCCAGGACTGTGAAGGGACCAGGTCAAGGTCATTTAGATGACTCCCAGGCATGGCAAGATGGAACAAGGAACCAAGTGCTAGTTGGGTAGCTTTCTAATTGTGCACCTCCTCACATTCTTAATAAAAATGTGTTTTACTCTAGGACAATGTAAGAAACGACGTATCAGGAGAAATGATATAAATGTGTCACGATAAAATACCTGCACTGGTGATGAATTTGCCTAGGTCGGTTGCTTCCTCATAGGTTACTTTCGGTGTAACAATGCCTAAAAAAATACGTAAGTTAAACTCCCCAGAAGGACACCCCCAACACGATCCCATTACCGACGCAGAGGAAAGCCCAGCGGCCGGCCTGTGGCCCAGCTGCCAAACCCTCTCCGGTCTCCCAGCCGAGCCCCACCATTCTCGGCATCTAATGACAGCGGGACTGCGGGCAGGGTCACAGGCGCTCACGTAAGAACAAACACGCTGTGCTGGGCTGGGCGTGTAAACAGGAGCTGTCACTTCACCGGAAACGGGCTGCTGGGTCCGCAGGAAGGTACACGACCGCACGACCCAGCAATTCTCCTCTGAGCTGTTCACGTCCGGGGACGCGAAAACGCGCTCACAGCAGCACTACTCACAGCCGCCAAAGGCGGGGAACAGCCCAAACGCCCACCCCAGGGCCAACAGAGAGCCAGATGGGGTGTATTCCCACGGCGGATGAATCTCAAAAGCCTGACAGGCGGGAAAGGAACCAGATACAAAGGTCACACGTTGTAGGGCTCCAACTATAGGAAAGGTGCACAACAGGCACACCTACAGCGACAGAAAGCACACTGGTGGCTGCCAGGGATCAGGGTACAGGGAGGAAGGAGGGTGCGGCTTAATGAGCAGGGGTCTCCTTTTGGGGTGAGGAGGTGACCCCGCACAACCGTGTGCGTGTAGGGGATACCGCTGACCCGTACACTTTCAAATAGTTCCTTTTGTTTTGTGAATTTTACCTCCATTTTTAAAAATGAACTAATATGTAACATGCAGTCTTACACACTGAACATTTTCTGAAGAAAACACCTTCATTGATTGGCAGTTGCTATATATTGTCAGCGGCTGCAGGAGAAGTGATTGTGTTCTCATGAGATCACAGTTTATCTAAGAAACACTCGGACACTCTTTCGTCAAACCCAGCGAACATACCGCCCACGGCACCGTTCTTTATCTTCGCATTGCTGATTCCATTTCGCTCTTGGTAGGCTGCCAAGTCAGTAATGCACCGAACGTCAAAATTCTGCAGGAAGGCCACTGGGGCATTCTGCATGCACTGCCCAGCCAGGGACACCTGGGAGCAAGGGAAAATCCCACAGATTCATGACCTCTCTCCTGACCATAAACTACAGGTCAACGTCTTGTAGAAGGTTCTTTGTGCAGCCGGCCCCTATGGCTGGGTTAGTCTCAGTAATGGCTAGCTCTAGTTCACTGACTAGCTGACCAGCTTTAGTAAAATAGAGTGAATTTGCTAAGCAAAATCTGGAATCACAGTATTATTTCATGGAAACAAAAAAAATTCCCTGCCCTGCTCCATTTACTTTTCAGGAACATGATTATTTTCACCTTCATTTTCTCTCCTTCATTTCAACCAGATTTTTGTTAAAACCATGAAAATGAATTCATAGGAATAGTATGGAGAAATGGTTTTTAGACTCCTATGTTTTGTTCCAACAAATATTTTTCCCTCAGAATTTTGAACATAAAAAAAGAAAAAAAAAAAGATTTCACATAAACCTCAACAGCCTTAAAAAATATTTTTCAAAATTCTGGAGTAATATATTAAATTACATGTTTATAGCTTACTAGAAATTGGCTATTAAACTAACAGAAGTAGAGAATGATAGTTGCTTCACTGGAAATTTATACAACACCTTATGGTTTTATTTACTAAGCTTACTCTGAGATTTAGCAAAGACAGTGATTAATTTAAGAGTGACTATTAAGAAAATCCAGAGACCATAAATAATTGGGTGCTTGGAAAGTCCATAGGAAAAACAGTAAGTAACTCAGGGTAAGATTTTTAAAAGCAAAATGAGTTAAATAAGAATAGGATGGGAAAAATAAGACAAGGCTCTTGCATATTAAAATTAAAATTATTACCTGTGGAATAGTAAAATACGCCTTATCTACTGTCATAACTGGATCACCTTGTTTGTAACCAAAATCTGAAAAGTCTTTTGGATCGGTGTGCAAATACACTGCAGAGGAAGTGTACTGTCTCGAGGAACTGTGAATTAATAAGAAAGATTATCACTAATACTTTCAGCTATTATCTGCTAAACGCGATGGTTCATTTAAATTTTTTCTTTACTTTTTAATTACAAAAATAGTATTTGTACTACATGCCACTGAATTGTATACTTTAAAGTGGTCAACGGTTAATCTTACAGTGCATAAACTTTGCTTCTATAATAATGTAAAATTTCAACAAGAAAGGTGAAGAGACAGAAAGGTAGAGAGTCCCCCAGGAGCCCACCACTCTGTCCCCCAACCCACACCGTCACCATGAACCGTTTTCAATAGCAATCAATTTCTTTTCAGGGAGGCCCAATTCTTTCCAATAGTTAACACAAAATAAACTACGAACTGCCGTCTAGAACTGAGTCCAGAATTGGACCATTTCAGCACAAAGCCTCCCTCTGGAGAGGCCCTGACGAAAACGTGACCCGAATTCCTGGGCCCACTGGCCCCGGACAGGCAGCCAGGCGCTGTCCCAGGCGACGCTCAGACACGTACACAGAGCCGTCGTAGAAGAAACCGAGGAAGGGCGAGGTGGCGGGGGCGGACTGCACACACAGGAAGGGGGACCAGTCAGGCGCCGCGTGCGCCCTCTGAACGGAGCAGAGCCAGTCAAAGGGGGGATTAACGTCTCCTCCGAAAACGCCGGTGAAGCAGGACTCCTTGAAGAGTTCTCTTAAATCTGATGAGCATTCCTGGAAAGGGAGAGTAGAGGACTAGTGGGAAGACAAAGGCTCCCGTGGTGACCGCCGCCGACCTGGCAGTGGGATGAACACTCCTTCTTCCAGACTAGCAGGGCACTATCGAGCAAGCAAGAAACAAACACAAACTCCGTCTGGTCGAAAACCGCTCTGCCCACGCGCAGTAAATCGCCCTCGGGCTTCGTTAGCAAACTCCCTGCCAGCCCCCCAGGCAGGAACGCCACACCTTCAGGGAACCACATCCTCCCCGGGACGTGAGATGTGCCTGCAAAAAACACGAAGAGAAGAAAAGAGAGACGAGAAAGCGATCTATTGTTTTAAACAAGAGCAATTCAAATTGAAAATTGACCACATGTAAAGTGGTAAGTTGAAGTGAGGCCACCACGTCACTGATGCAGAACATCAAATGATGCCAGAAGTGGGTGCCACACACTAACAGACACAAAAGGAGGTCGGGCACAAGCCAAATAACGCGGTCCAGGAGAAAGGAAGAGAACACCATTTGGACATTTCTGTTGATATCGCAACAGATTTCTATGTTTTATTTTTTAATTAAATATAATTGTTATAAGTACAATTGTTAGACCCTCAACTTTCCTGTTTAGTAAAACCAACCACGACATAATTGTCCTCATCCAAAAATGGGAGTGACTTGGGCTCCCCCGTATCGTTTGCATCTCTCATTCCTCTTAAATCTAAAATAAGGATTATAAGTATGTACTTGACCTGGCATTCATTAGGCCACGGCTCCCTAGACATGACACCATAAGCACAAGCGACAAAAGAAAAATGTGATAAACTGAACTTCATCTAATACAAGACTTTTGTACTTCAAAGGACACCAACAGGAAAGTGTACAACCTACACAACGGAAGCTCCGGCAAATCATACATCTGATAAACGACCAGTATCCAGAATGTATAATGAACTCTTACAATTTAACAACAGAAAGACAACCCAATTAAAAAATGACACTTCTTCAAAGAAGATAGAAAAATGGGCGGTAAACACGTGAAAAGGTGTTCCACGTCATTTGCAGCTAGAGAAATACAAATTAAAATCACAATGACATACCACTTCACAGCCACCAGGACGGCTGTATTCAAAAAGATTACCGTAAGGACTGTGGGTGAGGATGTGGAAAATGGGAACCCTCATCGCTGCTTGGGGACAGTTTAACAAAGGGGTAAACAGAGTTACCACATGAGAGCAATCCCCCCGAGGTAATACATCCCAGCGAAATGGAAACACATCCAAACAAAACTTGTACACAAATGTTCACAGCGGCATTGTTCAGAACAGCTGCAAAGTGAAAATAATCCAAACATCCCTTAACTGATAGATGGGTAAGTAACACATGGTCCGCCCACAGGGTGGCATGTTACTCAGCCATAAAAAGGAATGGAGCGCTGACACAAGCTACAGGATGGATGAGGCCTGGACAACACTGACGCTGAGTAAAAGAAGCCCGACACAGAAGGCCACGTACTGGAGGATTCCGTTTAGGCCACGTCCAGAACAGGCAAATCCACAGTGGCCCGGAGACGAGGGGTGGAGGGACAGCAAATAGGCACAAGGTTTCTTTTGGGGGGTGATGGAAATGTTTTAAAACTGGATTGTCATGACAGTTGTACAACTCTACATTTTCTAAACATCACTGAAGAAATGCATTTTCTTTCCCACTTGTTTTCTTAAAGGCTTCTAAATAAGATACTAAAATCATCCTCTCAGCGTAATCATGACGATCATGACTTCATCCAAAGAGATACATTTTTCTTCCATAAACTAGACTGATGATGCTAAATAAGAAAATACTCAATTTGAAAACAACTTGGAACATGAAAGAATAATCTCAGTTTTGAAAGACCATCCATTAAAAAGCTGTTAATGGGGAACCTTAGGTGCTCCTCACATGCTATCAGGCACAGAAACTTTTGTCCCCAGGCATCGGAAAGAACGTACCTGGTCACAGCAGCAGCGAACATCACAGGCGCCGGCTGTTAAATTACAAGGACACGGGCCAAGGGGCTGATACACCTGGTTAGGAATAACCGTCACGTTCTCTGAAAAGTACAAACAACAGAGAAGTTCACCCATGAAACCCTCTGACACACTGCCACTTGTTTGACATTCAAAAGAAAGCTGAATCATTGCCTTCCAAATTACCATTCCGGAATCTTCCAGAAGTAAGGGATCCCTGAAACGAGCTTGCATAAAACACGTCTGAGGCCTGTAACTACCTTCCAACAAAAGCCCAAAGACCTATGTAATTCTTGTTAAACAATGTCACCCCAATAAGGCTAACATAAAAAAAAAGCCCAAAGAGCAGAAAAGGTGCTATTAATAGTTACAACAAAGCAAAGAGTCGCACTGACCTGTAAGATAATCAAGGGGCTGGAACTGACAAGTTAGGGCAAATGTAAATCGCCAATCTTATTTCTCAACACACTGAACACAGTGAGCTTCATAACACAGACTGAGAGTCAGCATTTATGCCTGCATACTCATTCCCTCTGGTGACACTCAGACATCTGGCTTGGAACCCATCCAACCACGAGACTGTGCTGAATTATGCTACCTGCTTAACCTCAACTCCTGTCACTCTGCCAGGTCCAAATCTTTACCGCCTGATTCTGGTTCAAGGGTGGGGGAAATTAACAAGGTGTACATTGATTAGAAAAGGAATATATGACATTATATGTCAGCCTCCAAACTCAGAATCCAGAGATGATGTCTTTAATTTTTCTGCAATCGTTTATCAGATAAAAGTTTCAGTTCGCTGGGTTTTACTTTTGTCCTAGGCTTGGGTACACGGTGTAAAACTATGTAGCGATTGTATGTTTAAACTCTATGGTACAGTTAACCTCAATTACCTGACAGCTGAAGCATCTAAAGAAGAACTAATTAGACATGCTATACTGTAATATAGCAGAACCCTAGTATGTCAATGGTATCAGGAATGAGAAGAAGGTGCAAGTAACAGGCACATCCCAGAGCAAGGGTCTGACGCTCGGTATAATCAAACCCGTGTGACATAAGCAAGTCATTCCAGAATAGGGTTTCACTCTGTGGTATCGATAGATGTTTGCGTATCTATCTATACGTCTCCTACGCCGTCTGCTAGCCTCTCTGTTACTAAGCGTACCACACACCTCCTGTCTGTCCTTCCATTCTTTTTCTTGTCCTGGTCTCTGTCTGACTGGGTGCAAGATCTTTCATACCGTCATGGGTCAGAGGCGACATCTCATAATTACCGATACACCATGATTCTAATTTTCCTCAGTTTGCCTATGTGTATTATACAAAGACATTCTGAAATATTACCTAAATATAGTCAAGCATATTTTTAAAGAGAAAAATAGTCACTGCTTTGAATGGTATAGCTACCATTAAGCCTTCCTAAAGTTTTCTTAAAACATCCACTGAATATTCTGTTTCGGTTTGTCTTGAATTTTAAGCATTAGAAAATGTCTTTTCCTTTTCTTTTCTTTTCTTCTTTGTTGTTGGTTCCCTGGCTGTGAATCGAACCCAGGCTGTGGTGTTGAGCACGCTGAAGTCTAGCCACTATACCACCAGGGAACCCCCTACAAAATGTTTTTTTCTTGTAAAAATTGTTTTAAACCTTTAAATAGGGAATAGAGTCACATGAGTCAAAAATCAAAGGCTATAAAAAGGTGTCCAGTGAAAGCCTTCCTCCTGTATCATTGCAGTCTGGGAGCACACTGTAGCTTCTCAGAGAGAGCGTTCCAGAAGTGCTTTATAGAAATATAAACATATATTCTTATTCCTTGCTCTGTGACCCAGCTGCAGCTGCTCTGTACACTTAGCAACCCATGCAGGTACATATAAGATCTTTCCATACAAGTACAGAGGGCAGAGGATGAATGGCACTGTCACGACTTACTTCATGCTCCTCAACTTTCAAAACCATGAGGAGGACCACAGCTAGATGTGACAAGGGAGGTGACAGTACAGAGTGTCAAAATGACAGACCTTTGCTACTGAAGAGGAATGCTTTTCCCTTCATCCTCAGTGACCGTAAAGGCAAGAGATGCTGGAATTTATTGCAGGGGACAGGGAACATGGTGGTGGCACCCATCAGAGTGGGCCCATCAATATCAGTACATCTTTTCTTTTTAGAACACTGCCATTGTGTGAAAGGGAGAATAATACAGAACTGTTTTCTCATGTCCAAAGATGCATGTGCACAATGGTATTTGCTATAAGCACCAGTTACAGTAACGAAAGCAGGAAATGACTTAAATTCTGCCATGAAGAGACAATGATACATCCACGCAATGGAATACTATGCAGCTATCAAAAAGAACGAGGTGAACCTACATGTATTGATATGGCACAATCTCTAAGTTATACTTAGTTATTTAATTAATTAATCATTAAGTTATTAAGTTATATTCTTTTAGGAGGTACAGAATAGTGACTTGCATGTTATTAGTGTATATGTTTTAAAAGAAAGGGGATGCATGCTTCCATAAGTGTAATTTGGCAGTTTGCCTCTGGGAAAGGGAGCTGGTGGTCAAAAGCTTTCACTGAAAATCGTCTGTATTCTATGAACTCATTCATGAATCTTCTACTTTTTTTTTCTTATTTTTTGGTTTTTAAGATGGAGTCATGAGAACCAAAACACAGAAACAAACTTTACCTTCTCCCAAAAAGGATTTAGGCAACTTGCAAAGATACAAAATGTAGAACAAGAGGGTTCCCTGGTGGTGTAGTGACTAGGCTTTGGTGCTTTCAACACCACAGCCTGGGTTCTATTCCCAGCCAGAGAACCACCAAAAAATTTTTTTTAAATGTAGAGCAAGATGAAATAAATCTTCAGTAAAACAGCACAAAGTGCAAACTTTCAAAGCAAGGAAATTAAAAGGAAAAAAGTTTACAAAAGCAAAACAAACTCAAGAGTAAAGTTAAGTATACAAATTACAGGGAACACACTGATAAGAGAACCGATGAGGTTAGATGTGAATGTTTTGATAGTCAAAGGCTTCACTTGCCTGAGGCATTATGGGCCAGAGAAGAGTTGGCATAAATTTCCACTTGAATGAGCAGATGTGCTAAACAGGATGAATTGCGAGATGCTGAAACCAGAAGAGTTTGGACAATACATGGGGATGCTGGGAAGGAATCTGTCTCATTAGAACACTGTTGCAGACCTCTCTTCAACCTCACTGTCACTTCCAACGCATTCTGAAAGGAAAATATTGCTGTACTTTTTAGAGTGACTCAAAACAACATCTATAATTATAAGAACGCATATAGAAAATAGCAACATCACACATCAGCCTTAGTTCATTTTACATAAGGAGAATTTTATACAAAGATGACATAATTTTGTTTAATTCCACCCATAAATGTATGGCAATATGCAAGCCCTGATTCCAAATCCTCAGTTTAACATAAAAGCAAGCAACTTTTGGATACTCAGGGAAAGCTAAACAGAGGTCTGAGGACCAACTCAACTTGTCTAGCACCTTTTTAGTTTCTTTATCATCTCACCAGCAGAATAAATATATAAGAAGTCACTGAAAACAGTCCCCAGTTCCTGGGGTGCAAGCAACGTCTGTCTTTCTCATCATAAGCTCTGGAGATGATGCCTTGCCCATTCTAGGAGCTCAGTAAAAGTGACTTAAATCTCTCCAGCTTTGCATGTCCTTACATGTAAGTTGAGAGTTGGGTGAAGTCAGTGGTTTATGAAGCTTTTTTGAGTCACACACCCATGGGATAATCTGATGAAAGCGGGTGACCCTCTCGTCAGAAAAATGCACATCCACACAATTTTATGTGTAATTTCAGAGGGTTTACAGACCCCTTGAAACTTGTCCAAGGAACCCTAACCCCAGGGTTGGAATGGCTGTCTACTAGATCTGATAGCCCACGGTTTGCTGGCAGTTCTGAGCCCTGAGACAGCTACACCTGTCTAATCAACTCCACTGACACTGAGGTTTCTTACCTCTGGGCTTACCACACTGGGGGTCACAGTCAAACTCCAGTCTCCTATCTCATTGTTCAGCATGCCACAAGCAGGAACTGGCAATAAACCTAAAGGAGATGAGAATGCAAAGCAGTATTGCCCAGCAGCTAAAGGGGTTCATGCTTTACAAACTCTGTGATCTTGGACAAGTGACAACCTCTCTGACCATCAGTGTCTTCATTTGGTAATGGGATTAAATGATATTACTGCTTTTATTAGGGAAATGAGGTGTTGCATATAAAGCACAGGGATAGCTCAATGAATGCTAGCTAGCCATTATTTCAAGCTTTCTTTTATCGAACCTGTCTGACGGGCCTCTGGTCCACAGCAGCCCACCATCCGGGCATAGCAGTGGACAACGGCAGGGGACGCAGGGGGAGCCACCTAGGCAGGTAACTTGGGCGGCCCAATCCCCACCTCCCCACAGGACAGGCTGGACTCTTTACCCGCCTCCTCCTGCAGCAGGGCCAGGGACACGGTCACATCCTCGGTGCCTCCGATTAGGGACGCGCTGACCACAGGTCCGGACATGCGGATGAAAGAAGGAATGAAAACTAGGCGGGAAAGAAGGGGATAGGGAGCAGTTAATAGCTGCAGAGTCCCTGCCTGAGCGGTGTGGCGCTTGCTTTGGCGGTGATTCCTTAGCTCCCAGAAGAGTCCAAGGCTGGCCCCTTAAACGCCTCGTTCCCTCGGCCCAGCCCTGCAGGCCCCTGCCCCTCCATACACACCCAGGTTCCCACACAGCGGCTTCAGGACGCCCTGCAGAAGGAGAAGCCCCAAGAGCAGAGGGGCCGCCGGCGGCGAGCCCATGCCTGGGACCTCGCGGGACCCGCACTACAGAACCGCTCCCGCCTTAGAAGCCGGAAGGCGCTCAGACTACAAACAGAGCGCCCCGCCACCCCGCAGCCGCCATCTTGTAAGTGTATGTCGGGAACTATAGCAACCACCAATCGGCTGCCGGCCGAGGGG